>JAFFST010046989.1:16345-45109 GCA_022414735.1 Noturus placidus
TAAAAAAAAAAAAAAAAAAAAAAATTTGTAATTGGGATTTGAAGACAAATTTCAAATCCATATTTTAAAAGTTTATGCCTGTCACTAAAATAAATATCTGAGCACTTATATTTATTTGCTTGGCAGAAGCTTTTATCCCAGGCGGCTTACAATTGAGACTGGATATAGTGCATGGTCAGGGTTAAAGATCCTGCTCAAAAGCACAAAAGTGAGTCTATGGCCATCCTGGGATTTGAACACATAATGTTTGATCTTTACCACTTTATCACAGAAACACAGGCTATAAATAATGCACACCTCTGAGAAAACAGATCAAAAAGCATGTAAAATATTTAACATTCAGAAATATAATGTGCTTTTTTTTTTTCAAATATTAACATGTACAATGAAAACTTCTAGCAGGAGAACATCTGCACACATCCAACAGAGTAAAATGTACAGTACACTCACAGCATAGTAGTTTCATTTATATTTTAATAATATGCATGAATATGTTTATGAATTGGTGCATTGTTTTGCACAACTAGTACATTTACATTTATTCCAAAGCGACTTACAAATGAGACACACTCACACACCAATGGCAGCAGAGCTGCATGCAAGGTGCTAGCTTGCCATCGGGGGCAACTTAGGGTTCAGTGTCTTGCCCAAGGACACTTCGGCATGGGATCACCCGGGCCGGGATTCGAACCACCAACCCTACGATTAGTGGATTAGTGGACAACCCGCTCTAACGACTGAGCCACAGCCGCCCGGTAGTAGACCTCTAATTCTTGCTTTATTGTGAATTTATTTCACAGACACACTAATAATGTTCTTCAAGCAAACTGCATTACATTTTGTTCGGCCAAATACTTTTTCCCATCACACCAAAATTCCTGGAGGCAGCTCAAAAAATTGGAGAAATATACACAATAATGATGAATGTCTTGGAGGGGAATTAATGTGATGGTGGTGTGCTTAGAGCCCTGTGCCTCTTGTTTACTCTACCTGTTGCTAAATGTTCCCTGCCGGCTAAGACAGCTTGTTGTCACACCAAAAGCAGCATCTTCCTGGAAGAGGTGATGTTCTGAGGTAGGACCATGAAAATGTTAAGCCACACTCTTCAATTCCCCATATACCACTTTAACAAATGATGCAATGTAATGAAAACTGTGACCTGATGAGTTACGAACTTTAGGCTCTCTCTCTCTCTCTCTCTCTCTCTCTCTCTGTTCATGGTTCACATCTCTTTGTTTCTATAGTAACAAAACAAAGCCTCATACATCATTATATACAACTCTTATGCAGCCTGAGGGCATGGTAAATTTTACATATTGTATTGCCATGAAATTTCTGGATGACGCCTGGACCTTTTCCGAGTGGATCAAGGAATATACCACACCCTATCAGCAGATTGTAGCTCAAACACACACATACAACTGTACACAGCTTAAGAAAGCAATGTTGAAACCAGAAAGCCTGCATGTTGAGCACAATTTGTTTTAAAGGTATCCATCAAGGCTTTCAGTTGTCCCTAAAGACATGCTGTGGACACAAGAACATAGTCTCGACTAAAAATAACATATGTAGGAGGTAGCAGAGTGCCTTTGGCTGTGCAACCACATGAGAGTCATTGCTTCTGGCCCTGCTAGGCATTGAATTATGCTCGTGCCAGGAGACGGCAAGTTTTTACGCCTCTTGCACATTTGTGAAGTGGCTATGGGCAAAATACTTAATATAAAGTTTCTCCAAGGGTACTGCCACAGCAACGAGTCATGCTTTCGACTATGGCAGCAGTTCTCAATCTCAGACCTGGCAACCTCTACAATTGTGTTTCTTTTTCTTGCTCTGACACACCTGACTCAGCTCATGAAGGGTTTGATGACGGGCGAACGTGTCAAATCTGGGAAGAAAGTATATGTGCGCAGGACATGGAGTCTCTAGGAGGGTGCTTGAGTGCAGCCTTACAGCTCAAACAGACTCTGTAATGTACAGTGTAGTTGGACAGGGTTCAAAAAGCAAATGAAACCCACTTTTAGCGTGTCAGTCAAACAGGAAGTGGACATATGACTGACTTAAATTGTGACTGAATAACAGTACTGAAAGTAGCCAGTGTGCAATGTACCTGCTTTTGCACTCAGATGAATTGATCTCGATTACATGAAAAATGTAATATGAATTGGAATGAGTGAGAGTGTTGTGGACGAAATCATTCGATTTCCTGTGTCCGAAGGAAAGGTATGACTGATCATCTTGGCCATAACCCTAATGTTTATCCTTTTCATCCAACACAAAAAGTACATTTAAATAAATGTAAAACATCAATGCTAAATTTATATAATTTGTCTCATGATGAGATTTTTTATATAATTATTATAAGCTTAATTAAATTATTATCAGTTGTTATTTATTTAAAGCAGAATTGTCAAGTGAAATGTATTTCTTTTAAGTATTCATTTCTTGAAAGAAGCTACTGAACTACCAATGAAATTGAAAGTCCAATAAGACAGTTGAATTTCAGCTAAAAATGCTTCGATGTCAGTTAAATAATCTCATACTCCAGATCTATTGAATTCTTGATTCTCATTGTTTAGAAGCTCTTGTTCTAATACGTTATGTTTTTTATTGTAGAAATTTTACACAAGGACTTGTATGGCAGACGCTGCACATAAACAGATTTTAAAAACCTGTATAATTGTTTATTTTGCATTTTGGAAGGAGTCTCCAGTGTCAGTGATTTGTAACAGTCACAAGTAGCTTTAAGTTTTTAGCTTCAAGTTTTCCAACATGGGAAAGTGTTCAGGACGGATGGTTTTGTGGTTTCTTGATAAAATGACAAACGGAATATTTTTGTTTTAATTAATCTCAAGAGAGAGAAATAAGACAGGCAGGTGAGGTTATGTCTAAATTAACGTACAAAGTTGTTTTGCAGCCACTCCAACATTAAATGTAGCTGTAAATGGGTAAAAAAAAAAGTATAACGTTATTATAATAAATGAAAATTGTTACATATTTGCAAAAAAAAAAAAACAAAAAAAACCTTACTGCATGGTGTTGCCATATGGCAACAATACATTGTTTGATAGGCAATAATACAAAATAAATAATAATTTAAAAAAAGCAGCATTTATTATTATTGCAATTATATATATATATATATATATATATATATATATATATATATATATATATATATATATATATATGTAAAGGGTTATAGTGAATGCATTGCATCATATAGCTGTAGAAGTTGAAAAACAAGATACACAACAAAATAATCAATAATTATTGTCCTATTCTCTTTCTCAATTCACTGGCAATGATGCTGGTTATTTCTCCTGTTCCAATGCACCTTACAAATTTCTAACAAAACTTGTGTAGCACACGCCACTTGTGTAGCCAGACTGCAAAAAAAGAGAATCGTGTTTAAATGCCTAGATTGGTTATTTAGACCAGAGTCTGCATGAGACAAAACACAGCCTGAAACTGAAGGGAGAAGCAGACACTTATAATGAGGTGTTCAATTACCTGTGTAGTCAAGTGTCTCGCACAGAATTAAGAGAGCTTTATTGAAACTCAGGCTAGAATTGCATTTTTTAAAATACCTGCTAGAAACAAACACATTTGTGCTTTTTTCAATAACAGATGATTTTTTTGTTCCAGCTCAGAAAAGACCTGAAAGATTAAACACGCCAGAAACAGCAAATGTGTGTAGTTAGTGTGGAAATGTGACACTTGCTGTCCTGTAGATCTACTTACTTCAAAGACCAAACACGAAATAGATATTCTTTCTTTTTCTTATTTTATCTTCTTTTTTAATGCAAAACAAAGATTATTTATGGTTCCATTGTGACTTCAAACAAATACAGCACCCATACACACACATACACACACGAGAGAAAGAGAGAGAGAGAGAGAGAGAGAGAGAGAGAGAGAGAGATAGAGAGACAGAGAGAGAGAGAGAGAGACAGAGACAGAGATAAAGAGAGAGCGAGAGATACAGAGAGAGACAGAGACAGAGAGAAAGAGAGAGAGATATACAGAGAGAGAGAGAGAGAGATACAGAGACAGAGAGAGAAACAGAGAGAGAGAGACAGAGAGAGAGACAGAGAAACAGAGACAGAGAGAGACAGAGACAGCGAGAAAGCGAGGGAGACAGAGAGAGAGAGAGAGAGATACAGAGAGAGAGAGACAGAGAGAGAGATACAGAGAGAGAGAGAGATACAGAGACAGAGAGACAGAGAGAGAGAGAGAGAGAGACAGAGACAGAGAGATACAGAGACAGAGAGACAGAGAGAGAGAGACAGAGAGAGAGAGATACAGAGAGAGAGAGATTCAGAGACAGAGAGACAGAGACAGAGACAGTGAGAACAAGAGAGAGAGAGACAGAGAGAAAGAGAAAGCGAGAGAGAGAGAGAGAGACAGAGAGAGAGACAGAGAGAGAGAGAGAGAGAGAGAGACAGAGAGAGAGAGAGAGAGAGTGAGAGAGAGTGAGAGAGAGAGAGAGAGAGAGATAAAATCTGCAGGGTGTAACTGTAGTGCATTTCAGTAATAAATGTAGATGTTGTAAAAGTATATGTTCCACAAACACATTACACATCTCATGAGATACACTTCTATCTCTACTGTCCTGGTCCTCAACATACGTTGTGCACTGTGCTATAAGATCTGCCTCTGTTTCTCATATACGTTTGATATTTGGAGAAAACCCTTTGAATATCACAATTCCTAATTTCTGGAAAATGTAAAAAATGACGGGGAATAAACTGATGAAAAGTAAACTATACAACTCATTAATAATATTTGAAAATGTCATTGAAACTACAAGGAAATGGTTTTTACTGTCTATGCTCCGGTTTTCTGTAGCATCTTATGCACAGGTTGGGGGGGGGGGGGGGGGGGCATGATGGCTTAGTGGGTAGCACTCTTACCTCGCACCTCCGGAGTTGGGGGTTTTATTCCCGCCTCCGCCCTGTGTTTTGGAGCTTGCATGTTCTCCCTGCAGAGCACGGGAAAGAATATCCACCATCATTATAATATACCTTTGCATCAACATAATCTTTGTGGTTACACAGAAGCACCACCCATCTAATGTCCTACACAAATCTGTTACTTACAGATGCTTGATCTTCCAAAATGGTTGATTTGAATTATTGTCACGATCACTGGGAGTCTTATAATTATGTAACGAAACAAGATGGAGCGTTCTTTTATAAGAGAATGAATTGATTACTTTGCTTTAACAGCACATCCCGAACTGTTTACTTCCTCTGATACTATAGTCATTTGCCTAATCGTTTTTATTTATTAAAGAGCAACAGGTTCTTATCTGTTTGTAGTTACATAATGCTGTGGGACATCCTTGAAACAGGTTAGTTCCTCGACACCTCCTGACATTCAGATTTGAGAATTCAACAGCAGTGTGGTATAATTAATATGAAAACGCTGGCTTGAATTTTAATACTACATTTGATTGTGTTCTCATAGAAGGAAGCCCTCCAGATTAAATTAAGCATTCATTTGCATTTATTCTCAGCAAAAGGAGAATGCTGATGGAGGGATGATGCTGCCATGAAAAGAGTGCAGAAGTTCGTGTCCAGTCGGCCTTTGGTGATTTCTATAATAAGATCTGATTAGTGTCCAAATAAAAAAAAAAAAAAGGAGATACAGTACTATGCAGAGATGGAAGAGATGATTTATTATAACCTTCCATTAGCCAGACATCAGCAATTTACTCCTGTCAGAGAGAAAGAGAGAGTTGAAAGCCTCTAGGAGAAGAAAAAAATAGAGAACAAATGAGAAGAAATGTGAAGAATTGGGCTTGCTGTTTGATGATGCCATGATTTAATGGAAATCTTCTCACAGTGAGAAAGATAGAATGGAAAGGAATAGATTAAATTAATATTTTCTTTTAAATCACTTTTTTTTAACTATCTTTTTTAGACACAAGTGCCTTAATGTCCAGTAAAAACACCCTACAATGGAAGTGATATTGTACTGATATACATTTAAATAGAATATACAGTATAGTTCAGTGGTTGCTGATGTATTCAAGTTATCAATGGAACCAGAATATTGTAGGTAATGGAGACTGATGAACAGGGAACAGGGTCTTGTAGACCACAGGATGGATAAAGGATCTAGTGGGCCTCCAGATGGTAGGAGTAGGATCTGGATTGACTCTGGCTGTCATGAGCAGGACCTGGATAAGGCAAGAGCACTAGCTTGTGGATGGCAAGAATAGGACTGAACAGGAGTAGGAGAAGGAGGACGGAATGTGACCTCAGGTAGGTAGAAGTAAGGCCTGGATGGGGCAGGAGCTTATAGCCCCAGGAAGGTACAGTGAGGGGAAAAAGTATTTGATCCCCTGCTGATTTTGTACGTTTGCCCACTAACAAAGAAATGATCAGTCTATAATTTTAATGGTAGGTTTATTTGAACAGTGAGAGACAGAATAACAACAACAAAAACATCCAGAAAAACAATGTCAAAAATGTTATAAATTTATTTGCATTTTAATGAGGGAAATAAGTATTTGACCCCTCTGCAAAAAATGACTTAGTACTTGGTGGCAAAACCCTTGTTGGCAATCACAGAGGTCAGATGTTTCTTGTAGTTGGCCACCAGGTTTGCACACATTTCAGGAGGGATTTAGTCCCACTCCTCTTTGCAGATCTTCTCCAAGTCATTAAGGTTTCGAGGCTGACGTTTGGCAACTCCACATATTTTCTATGGTATTAAGGTCTGGAGACTGTTAAGGCCACTCCAGGACCTTAATGTGCTTCTTCTTGAGCCATTCCTTTGTTGCCTTGGTCGTGTGTTTTGGGCCTTGTCATGCTGGAATACTCATCCATGACCCAAGGGACGATGGGCGGGGCCATGTACCGTCAAATCTTGGGTGAGAACCTCCTTCCCTCAGCCAGTGCATTGACAATGAAAAGTAATTACTAAGTCATTACCAAGTACTAAGTTATGTTTTTCCATTATGTTTTCCATTTCCATTATGTTTTTTGCATTTCCCTCATTAAAATGCAAATCAATTTATAACATTTTTGACATGCATTTTTCTGGATGTTTTTGTTGTTATTCTGTCTCTCACTGTTCAAATAAACCTACCATTAAAATTATAGACTGATCATTTCTTTATTAGTGGGCAAACGTACAAAATCAGCAGGGGATCAAATACTTTTTTCCTTTCATTGTAGGAGTAGAATCTGGATTAGATAGGAGCTTCTGGCCCCAGGATTGTAGTGGTGGTCAGGTAAAGAACAGGAAAATGACTCAGACAAACAGACAGGATGGTAGGAGTAGGATCTGAATACAGCAGGAGCTTGAGACCATAGGAAGGTAGGAGTAGAATCTGGATGGAGCAAGTGTTTGTGGCTACAGGAAGGTAGGAATAGAATATGGATGTGTGGCCTCAGGATGGTATTGGTGGTCTGGCAAAAACAGTCAAATGGCTCAGACAAACAGACAAAAATGACACAATTGAAATCTTATAGCTACAAGTAGGGAGATACTCTCCTAATAAAAAAAAAAGGATCCAAGTTATTAATTAATTCCTTTGAAAATTCCTGTTTCTGTATTGTATGCATGGTTTAATATCAGTCACTGGTTAACCAGGGGGCGCACGGTGGCTTAGTGGTTAGCACGTCTGCCTCACACCTCCTGGGTCCGGGGTTTGAGTCCCGCCAGGGCCATGTGTGTGCGGAGTTTGCATGTTCTCCCCATGTGTCGGGGGTTTCCTCCGGGTACTCTGGTTTCCTCCCCCAGTCCAAAGACATGCATGTTAGGCTGATTGGCGTGTCTAAAGTGTCCGTAGTGTATGAATGTGTGTGTGAGTGTGTATGTGATTGTACCCTGTGATGGACTGGCACCCTGTCCAGGGTGTACCCCGCCTTGTGCCCGATGCTCCCTGGGATAGTCTCCAGATTCCCCGTGACCCTGAAAAGGAGTAAGCGGTTGAAGATGGATGGATGGATGGATGGATGGTTAACCAGTTGGCATCTGAGTAGTGCAACCGAAAAGCATTCATTCTATTATCCAGAGACCACAGCATTCCGTGGCCAGGAAACAAGGGAGCAAAATTGGGCATTTTTTTTCAGTTGGCATGATCAGTGCTGATTACTGTGAAAGAGAAAGAGAGATAGTGAAAGAATAAAAGAAAATCTAATCAAACCAACATTGAAGAGGGGAAAAAGACATATGGATCAATTAGATCATCAAGGTAAAAAAGAAATAAATTCAATCCATTTCAGATTTTTAAAATGCACATCAGTTAACTCAGTTTTTTTTTTTAAAGTCGTCTGAAAAGGCAAACATAAAAACAATGTTTTAGTGAACATGTGCATCAGTGCAGACACACACAGAGAAACCTAGAGAGCTGTGAATAAATACATCCTCATATTTCTCACTCCACTGAGCATTTTCCAGTCTGTGCTTTTCATAGGCCACCACGATCCCGGCATCCTTCTCAGCTCTACATCCACACCACATGCTTATTATTAAACATGGCAGATTTCACAATGCTTTTCACATGTCCATATGGGGAAACTATTCAGATTAATGTCATTATTAAATCTGAAATATGAACATGTATGAACATGGTGGAAAAGTTTATTTTGTGTGTTAAATATATCAGAAAAATGTTGAAAGATATAGCAGGTAGATTTGGTGAAATTGTTTTTAATACATGAAACACATTGAATAACAATCATTCTAAATCAATCTTCAATTAAGAATAAATGTAATCACAGACTAACTGATGTGTATAAGAGGAATAAAACACTACAGGATGGGTTATTATAGAAAAAAATAATTTAGGATGGCAATGCATCGTGCCTCCCTGTCATTTTTCTTCTTTTTCCACATTTTTTAAATAAAGTAAAATATAAAGTTTAGATTATACCATACTGGTCCCTATGTAAGTTGTTACTACATAAATGATAACATTAGAACAAGCACAGTTATTTTAAACATGTGATTTGTCTAACAGCTGAACTACTGTCAGAGCTGCTGTTACGGAAAAAGAAAGAAATAAATAAATAAAAACTCCAATACATTCTTACCTGACGGAAATGACAGTGTTGTGGCATAATGTAGGGTTTAATGATGTAACGGCTTTTAAAAGTACAATTTAAATTAATTTTATGGCTTTACGGTATATACTGGGAAGATTTCTACTTTCTACTGCTACATAGTTATAGTAGAAAGAGTTCTAGATTTATAGATATAGATGGAGATATAGTTTACAGTATGTGGGTTAAAGATATTCTAGAACCTTCTGTATAGACCAGGGGTCTTCAACAGGGGGTCCGCGACCCCTAGGGGGTCCGCGGAGGTACTGCATGGGGGTCGCGAAGGTTTTGGTACCAGTTTGATATAAGACAATTTCATACAATATATATAATTAGGGGGTCCCTGATCCATCTCGCCATCAGTTTGGGGGTCCTTGGCCTGGAAAACTTTTCAGACCCCTGGTATAGACTAAGCAGATTTTAAAATAAATAAATAAATAAATAAATGCAAACTGTCTGCAATCATATTTTCTGGGTTTTTTTTTTTTTTTCCTCATTTAAATAAATTTTTTAAACAAAGGGTGTGGACCCAGACTGAATTTGATACCTACTAGGGTTCTTAAAAGTTTGTGAACCCTTTAGAATTTTCTATATTTCTGTATAAATATGACCTAAAACATCATCTGATTTTCACACATGTCCTAAACGTAGATAAAGAGAACCCAATTAAACAAATGAGACCAAAAAATATATATGTGGTCACTCATTTATTGAGGAAAATGATCCAATAGTACATATCTGTGAGTGGCAAAAGTATATGAACCTTTATTTTTGGTATCTGGTGTGACCTCTTGGGCAGCAATGATTGTGACTAAATGTTTCCAGTAAGTGTTGATCAGTCCTGCACATCGTCTTGGAGGAATTTTAGTCCGTTCCTCAGTACAGAACAGCTTCAACTCTGGGATGTTGGTGGGTTTCCTCACATGAACTGCTTGCTTCAGGTTCTTCCACAACAGTTCTATTGGAGTAAGGTCAGGACTTTGACTTGGCCATTCCAAAACATTAACTTTATTCTTCTTTAAAAAAATTTTAGTAGATAGACTTGTATGCTTAGGGTTGTTGTCTTGCTGCATCACCCACTTTCTCTTGAGATTCAGTTCACAGACAGATATACTGATATTTTCCTTTAGTATTCACTGGTATATTTCAGAATTCATTGTTCCATCAATGATAGTAAGTCGTCCTTTTCCAGAATCAGCAAAACAGGCCCAAACCATGATACCACCACCACTATGTTTCACAGACACAGGTTCTTATGCTGGAATGCAGTGTTTTAATAAATAATTAAAGACTTATTATTTAATTTCTCCAAACAAAACACTTCTCATTTAAACCAAAAAGTTCCATTTTGGTCTCATCCATCCACAGAACGTTTTTCCAATGGCCTTCTGACTTGTTCTTGTGATATTTAGCAAACTGCAGACGGGCAGCAATGTTCTTTTTGGAGAGCAGTGACTTTCTCCTTGCAGCCCTGCCATGCACACCATTGTTGTTCAGTGTTCTCCTAATGGTGCACTCATGAACATTAACATTATCCAATGTGAGAGAGGCCTTTAGATGCTTAGACGTTACCCTGGGTTCTTTTTTTGACATCAATGACTTTTACACCTTTTGCTCTTGAAGTAATCTTTGTTGGTCAGCCACTCCTGGAGAGGACATTAATGGTTTTGAATTTCCTTCATTTGTCCACCATATCTGTCTGGCTGTGGATTGCTGGAGTCCAAACTCTTTAGATGGGTAGGAAACCTTTTACAGCCTGATGAGCATCAACAACTCTTTTTCTGAGGTCCTCAGAAATCACCTTTGTTCGTGCCATGATACACTTCCACAAACATGTGTTGTGAAGATCAGACTTTGATAGATCCCTGTTATTAAAAAAATAATAAATAAATAGCGTGATTACTCACACCTGATTGTCATCCCATTGATTGATAAACCCTGACTCGAATTTCACCTTCAAATTAACTGCTAATCCTAGAGGTTCACATACTTTTGCCACTCACAGATATGTATTATTAGGTCATTTTCCTCAATAAATAAGTGACCAAGTATAATATTGTTGTTTCATTTGTTTAATTGGGTTCTCTTTATCTACTTTTTTGGCTTTGTGTGAAAATCTGATGATGCGTCAAGTCATATTAACGCAGATATATAGAAAATTCTGAAGGGTTCACAACCTTTCAAGTACGACTGTATCATTAACACCTGGGTGAGTAAAAATCACTGTTTTCAAGCAATTATAGAAATAATGAGGAATGATGCTATAATGGCAATAAATGGCAGAGGCCAGGACTTTGGGGAACGGATTCTTCATCAGAACAATTTGCGTTCTGTTATTCCATTAGCTCTAAGAATCATTATTATTGCTCCATGAGTTGATTTAGTATGCATTTTGACAATATGTTTATGGTAGACTTTTAGTGTACTGTAAGTTGATTCCTGTTACATTTACATTTATCAGACGCTTTTATCCAAAGCGACTTACAAATGAGAGCACACTCACACACCAATGGTAGCAGAGCTGCATGCAAGGTGCTAGCTTGCCATCGGGGGCAACTTAGGGTTCAGTGTCTTGCCCAAGGACACTTCGGCATGGGATCACCCGGGCCGGGATTCGAACCGCCAACCCCACGATTAGTGGATTAGTGGACAACTCTACCGACTGAGCCACAGCCTCCCTGTTAATATACGTGTAAATTATCATTCTTATAAAAAGGTCAGTACAAGTAGAAGCCTGTAGCTCCTTGGATCGTAAACTGATTTTTTCCAAAAGCTTCCACTGTGAGTACAATCAAACCCCAATGAAGCAACAACAGGATTTGAAATACCAAGGCTTTCCATGGATTTCAATTATATAGAATTCTTCTTGGTTCTTCTCCACTGGATTCTGCATTACACACACAGTAATGGGTAATTCCAAAGCACCGAATAGGTTATGCAGTGATGTCAGTAATACTAATAACAGTATTCAAATTGAATTCGAATTTAAATATCCTTAAATTAATTAAAAATATATTAAACCTCATGTTGGAGCTATATTTTGTTCCTCATCTCCTAGAACTCCTAGACAGATACTGTGTATTTTGAGCACATGCAGGACTCGTCTATTTATTTATTTATTTGATTAAAAAAAAAAAACAACAACATTTAGTGCCAGGAAGAATATGTTACTGCAGTGGACAAGTGACATTTCATTCAGTAAGAGCTGGCACAAACGTGTAACGGAGAATATGGCACTCTAAGAGACTCTAAGAGAGATTAGTTATATAAGATTTGATTTCAAAAAGATTGGCAAATGACAGGTGTGTATGTAGTTAATGTAAGAATGATTGCTCTCTTTGCACTATTCATTCATTCAACTTTAGTAGCTGCTTTATCCCGGTTAGAGGGCGATGGGTCTGAAGCCTATCCCAAGGGGCAAGGCAAGAATACCCCATTGAGAGGACCTCATTCTGAACAGGACACCCAAAGAAAACTCACATGGACACAAAGAACCCAAGCTCAGGGTTGAACCCTGGACCCTGGACTTGTGAAGATGTAATGTTACCGACTTCCCATCATGCCACCCCAAAAAAAAAAAGAAATACCAGAATAAATGAGCAGAGAAACATTAAAAGTGTGCATACTTCTAGACAGATATACAGCATGACACAGTTAACATCCGAATAGGCTCTGTGACATAGGCACAACGGGTCAGAGCGACAGTTTTAGCGACACAAGGGCGACCTGCACAATATTAGGCAAGTGGTTTTAATGTTATGACTGATCGATGTGTGTATTACATACTGTATACTGGTTATAGATTGTCAAGGAATTGATCATAGGTTATGTAAGGAATACGAAACGATGGGGTCTGCTGGAAAATAATCAATGATGTGGGCAGAATGTTCAATAACAGTGCATCCTGCAGCATTATATTTTTTTACACCACAACAATTTGTCAATGGTTACAGATTTATTTATATAAATAAATAAATAAATAAATAAATAAATAAATAAATAAATAAAGTACTGTTTGGCAGTTTATAGTTACATTTAATGACGTGGAATGTCCACAATAGTTAGTTCCTGTTATTCCTTACGTTTTAGCAGATATTAAAGAGTCATTCCCTCACCAGTCGCTCTCTTTTCTCTCTCGAAGTCAGTAAGATGGGAAAAAAATGTCCGCAAAAGCTCTCCATCCAGAAGACTTTGGGCGGCTGTGGCTCAGTCGGTAGAGCGGGTTGTCCACTAATCGTGGGGTTGATCGTCTTGGAGTGATCCCATGCCGAAGTGACCTTGGGCAAGACACTGAACCCTAAGTTGCCCCCGATGGCAAGCTAGCACCTTGCATGGCAGCTCTGCTACCATTGGTGTGTGAATGTGCTCTCATTTGTAAGTCTCTTGTAAATGTAAAATGATATTTTTGTAAAGCTGCTTTGAGACAATGTCCATTGTAAAAAGTGCTATACAAGTTGATTAATTATAATTAACTTTTCCTTAAAGGAACAGTTTCACCTCAAAGCGTTGATACTGATTAAAATCTTCCGTCATAAATATCCCCAGTACATGTTTAATGTTCAGTTAGCACTTACATTATGTGAACATCACTGGTACAAGTCCCTGTGCATTAAAGAGCTAGTAAACTATATCTTGGAAATTCTTTGCAATTCCTAACCCACTTGATGCAACTAAGCTTGATTTTTCATGTGGTGAATTATGCTTGAATGGGCATGAATGAACCTGTGTCATTGCAGTGACCTTGCAGAAAGTGGTTCTTTTAAAGGCAAAGATAATACACTCTAAAGCAGCTTGTTAACTCAGAGTCTTTATAGGAATCAATTTGTTATTTCCCTGTAATTGAACTTAATATCTTTTGAATGGTTGGCCAACTCAAATAAATGAAGTATTTTTGAATCGTTTTAATGAACAGAAAGTTCGTTTTTACAGTGCAGTGTTTGCTGATTTATTAGAAACAATGCCGTTTCACTCAATTCATTCAAAAGATTATCTCAGTCCATGAGCTGTGTTCAATTCATTACTGAAAGTGAGTGGCTCACGGATGCATGGGCAAATCTGAATTGTAAATTCAATTTTAGCCCATCTCTGGAATTTAGTTTAATCCAGTTTAACTGAATGCACCCCGAAGCATTAGACTGCAAAATGCAATCTCATCATGTGATTTCACTGCGTTCGTTTGTGTGTACCCCGGCAACTTAGTAACATTTACACAATGGCCTGATTATGAAGAGCTTTTTCTCCTCTTTTTATCCGACTACCACTTATACAATGATTTTAATGCCGTTTATAGACGGTGAAATGTGTGCGTTGTGTTTTTATTGCACTAAGTCTTTCCAAAGAGAGGACACTCGTCTGAAAAACGTGGTGCATGAAAGAAGGAGTGAGTGGCTTATGTAGAACTGTCAGACTGTCAGGAGCGAGAGGAGTGGAGAGACGAGAGGAGACGAGAGCAGCCAGAGCAAAACATGTCTTCCTTTCCTTCTCATGCTTCCGAAACTATGACAGCTTTTGCCCATGGGCACGACATCCTTCCACACTAGTGCTATAGAGATTCACCAGTCTCAGTATAGTATATATGATACGGCTGCGCCAATTTATCTGTTAACAGCTGGGATGTGATCATGACTGAATTGATACTGAATCATCTTTGTATTTGTAAAATGTGATACGTCCTCATTCTCCATCCTTCTCTCTAGCTGCTAGTCCTAGTGAAGGATGTGTGGCTTCCCACTCCTAAAGTCCCATCTCATTATGGATCACAGTATTTCAGCGAATCAAACCAAGTCACTCCAGACTTTCTTGTTATGGCCAATCTGATATGTGCATGCAAATTATTTAGCTGAAGGAAGATCAGTTCAGGAAGAAGAAAACATGATTCCATCAGACCAGGCCACCTCCTTCCATTGCTCCATGATCCAGTTCTGATGCTCATGTGCCCATTGTCGGAGATTTTGACAGTGGACAGGGGTCTGTATGGGCATTATGGTGCTCTTACCTAGTTGTCTAGCCATGACAATTTGGCCCTTGTCAAAGTGGCTCAGATCCTCATGCTTGGCCATTTTTCCTGCTTCCAACCAATCAGCTTGGAGAATGAACTATTCACTTTCTGCCTAATATATCTAATATATAAATATATATACACAGGTACCACTGTAACAAGTGTCAGTTGTTTTAGTAGTTAATCGATGTAATATATATATATATATATATATATATATATATATATATATATATATATATATATATATAAATTAATAAAAGTGGTTACGTGAAGGGCCACTATGAAACTAAATGTAACCACTTCAAACTGATTTTATTCATTTATTTATTTTTTAAACAAAGATCATTAATGGTTAATCACCATTCAGTCATACTGATTATCTGGTAAGCAAGAAATTGTATGTAGTTAGACCTTTGTAAACTTTAGTTGAACACCCTCCTAACATCATTCATTGTCCAACATCGACTCATTAGTTAACCATCAAGCTGTTGATGATTCAAATCAGTGTTATACAGGAAAACACTACAGTATGGCCTGGGGATTTACACCAAAATTGTGGTACACCCAGACATACACACAAACAAACACACGCACACACACACACACACACACAGGCCTTCTCAAAGACTCTAAGCCTTCCACACATCCTCTCTGGGTCCTGATCTGATGCGTTCCAGGCCAGTAAAGCTCTACTTTATCCCTCCACTGATTCCATCTGAGCTATAGAGCTGCTTTAAACTGCCTCTGCACTGCTGAACCCTCTTGGTTTCTCTCCTTTTATCCTCATACTAATTTAGCTTGCATTCATGAATACGTGACTCATCAGTACACTACTCAAGCAGCTGACTCATAGCCATTTTGTACATATTGGACCACCACTTCATTATCTGAACGCTGTGATTCTGGGTTACATAAAATGTGTTGCCAATTATCTGTATGGTACACTGTCAGTTCTTCTCTGTTCAATTTGATTTCCAATTTAGTTGGACTGTAGCAGTGCTGTTGTGGACCAGAGCGGTCCAGTAGCAGGTAGTGGAATGAGAAATATAGGCAATTGCCAAAGGTGATACTGCTATATTTATTTCTAGCACAGTTCTTTATAATCAGTTGTAAAATTGTCTAATGTGCTTGCACGGATGCTATCCATGCCCCATCAAACATCACTGCTTATTGGCTGCCACCTGTCACCCAAACTCCTGCCCTTGGTATGTCTTCTAACAGCGTTGTTTGGACAATATACACCATGAGAGTCCAAGTGTTCATGAAATGTGCCAAACATACAGCTGGCTACAGGTAATTAAATGCTGCGGCCTTTCACCTCTCTTCCAAATGAGTCTTCTAAATTAACCTATGGCACATTAAAAAAGCATGAGTAACATTTTTTTTGTTCTTGCTACTATTAAAAATTAAAAAATGCAGGATAAGAGCACTGTTTGGGGGGGAAAAAACATACTAGACGTTCAAACAATGGGGCTCATTTATTATTCTTCTACTAAAGTTGTGTGCGAATGATTTCATAGATCACACAAAAATTAAAAAATCCCAACAGATAAAGGTTCTTACATTAGTTAGCTATATGTCAAAAAAATATCAAATTTGATCCTAGTAATAGAAATAGAATAGAAATTCCTATTCTAAGATTACATTAACACAAATAAATGATTATTAAACCTATTTTACACACTGTTTAAACTAATTCAAGTTTGACACATAATTATCTGCAAATGGAATAAGAAAATTTGTATCTATAAACAAGCTGAACAATTTTACATTTGATTTATAGTAATCTCATAATTATAAATATTAGATAAATTGTCTCATATTCAAGATATAGTTTTTTTTTGCAGTGTAGTTATTCCTGCCTGTTTGTGTGAAAATCAATGAAAACCAAATCAAAATACTTTATATAAAAAAGTTATTTGAAAAAAAACAAACACACAAAATAATAAAAAAAATAAACAACAGCTATGATAACAATAATGTGACCCAATGTGGACTGCCAAATAGGTCAGGGCTGCCACTGCTGGGTTGCCTGGATGGTGTTTGGCAGTGGGGCAAGTACAATCTCCTCAAGGCCACCAGATAGGTCAGGTCTGCCACTGACCATGTCTATTATGTTGAAAATTGGCAGAATCTAAGGCTACAGTGGGCGCAGGTTCACCAAAACTGGATTGTAAAAACATTGCCTGGTCATTTTCCAATCTTCAGCTGTCCAGTTTCGGTGAAGCTGTGCCTATTGTATTCTCAGCTTCCTAGTCTTGGTTGAAAGGAGTGGAACCAATGTGGTCTTCTGCTGTTGTACCCCATCTGCCTCAAAGTTCGGCACATTCTGCATTCTGATATGCTTTTCTGATCGTGGCTGTAAAGAGTGGCGATTTGAGTTACTGTAGACTTCCTGTCAGGGCTAATCAGTCTGACCATTCTCTGCTATCTTCCCTCATCAGGATGGTGTTTCTGCAGACAGAACTGCTGCTCACTAGATGTTTTATGCATTGTGAAAGCACACTTTTAAGTCTTTAGGTTGAGGAAAAAACTCAAAAATCAATCAAGCAAATAACACAACGAAAGCAAAACTAGTTCAGAGGTGTAAAATAAAATTAAAAAACTTCACAAAGCCTTCACAAATGAGTGAAAGCAGAATAAATAGACTGACTGAAATGAAACTACAAACATATGTGTTACTGCCCAGGTGAGCGTGAAAGTCTTAATAATTTGTGTTGAATGTTGATGTATCTGCTCTAGCCAATACTGCTCATGTCTTGTGTTTGTGAATATTGTAATATGTGCAGACTCTAGGGTACAATTGTGTTTATTCAAGGTGTAACTCATTGTATGCTCCAACCTCACACTCCTTTTGGTTGTGAAAATTCTGCCATGCACTCTTGTACGAGTTACACTGGCACCTCAGTGATGGCTCTGTGGGTCACACCCGATGGCAACCATGAAGCAGCTTGAACCAAGTTTTAGCCAAATTCTCTCAGCATGGTTCCTGGGCTCAACCCCCACCCACACAACACACACATTACCCTTCCCTGTCCCTGCAACAGCAGGCAGCATGAGCGCAACGAAATAGAGCCACGCTTCAGCTTTAATTATTCAACACTACACACTCCTTGAAAAACTATTACAGTGCCTCGTCAGCCGGGGGAAATTAAAGCATGGAATGCGCCGGGTGAGTCTATGATCAAATCCCACACTTATCTGCTGCTGCCAGGACCAATCGCAGGCATGCCAAATGAAAAGTGTGGGGTTGCTTAGCAACATGCCGATCATGGTGATAAAACCCAGCAGAGTCAATTCACAGGAATGGGACATGGCCACCCCCATCAACACACACACACACACATGTCTTCTGAACACCATTCCACCACATCTCAGAGGGCCGAGGTGCCCCAAATCCAAGAGAATCTGCCATGTCTCATTTATGCTACCGTCTGTGGTAATGTGAATTTCCACTCCACTGAAGAAAATTACACTCACAAAGCACCACTAACATCACCAGCATCGCATGTAGTAGGTAAATTGAGTGCAACAATTTGCTGTACTGCTGTATGCGAGTAGCCATGGTATAACTGAACAGTCAAAGCCACTGTTTACTGCAATAACCTAAATAGCCAATTAACCTAAATCATTGCGAAATGTTCCTCTAGCTGTTTCTTTTTAGTAACACTTACTTTAATAGCATTTTATTGCCCCCGTCCCAACTTTTTTGAGATCTGTTGCTGCCATCAAATTCACAATGACCTTATTTTTCCCTTAAAATGGTACATTTCCTCAATTGAAACATTTGATATGTTTTCTATGTTCTATTGTGAATAACATACAGGTTTATGAGATTTGCAGATCATTGCATTCTGTTTTTATTTACATTTTACACAGCGTCCAAACTTTGGAATTTGGAAAAAAACTTTTTCCACACAACGTTGGAAGCAAATAATTGTATAGGATAGCTTTATATGAGGGCGGCTGTGGCTCAGTCGGTAGAGTTGTCCACTAATCCACTAATCGTGGGGTTGGCGGTTCGAATCCCGGCCCGGGTGATCCCATGCCGAAGTGTCCTTGGGCACGACACTGAACCCTAAGTTGCCCCCGATGGCAAGCTAGCACCTTGCATGGAAGCTCTGCTACCAGTGGTGTGTGAGTGTGTCTCATTTGTAAGTCGCTTGTAAATGTAAAATTTGAGACAATGTCCATTGTAAAAAGCGCTATACAAATTGGTTTAATTAATTAATTAATGAATTAATTAATATGCTGTAGAACTAAGGGGCTCAAACATGTTCCAGCATGACAATGTTCCTGTGCAAAGCGTGCTCAGTGAAGACATGGGTTGCCAAGGTAAGCGTTTCCTGCACAGAGCCCTGACCTCAAGCCCACTAAGCACCTTGAATGCCATGAACTGAAATGCCAACTCCACCGCAGACCTCCTCACCAACATCAGTACCTGACCTCACTAAAGCTCTTGTGGCTGAATGGGAACAAATCACACAGCCACACTACAAAATCTTATGTGAAACCTTCCCAGAAGAGTGGAGGTCATTATAACAGCAAAGTGGGGGACTAAATTTGGAAAGGGTTGTTCAACAAGCACATATGGTCAGGTGTCCACAGACTCTTGGCCATACAGTGCTGGTAAAGTGGTAAAGCACTTTATTTTCAGGACATGCTTTTCTTTATACCAAATTTTATACAATAAATTATAGATGATGTTCCAAAGGGACACTTCTTTTAGCTAAGTTGTTGTGTTTCTGGTATAAAAAAAAAATTAAAAAAAACTTTTTATTTATCACTCTAAAGGGTTCTTTAAAGGGTTGGTACCACAGGGACTTGCCTTTCTATATAGAAAGTTTCTGTGTACTAACGGAAAACAAAGGGTTTTACCAAGTAGAGCTCCTTAAGAAAGCTTGACCTGCTAAAAAATTTAAAGAACATACATTTATTTATTTATTTTTAAAGAAATTTGGCATGGTCTATAGACATATTATGAGCATTCGCACGGTGGCTTGGTGGTTAGCACGTTCGCCTCACACCTCCAGGGTCCGGGGTTCGAGTCCCGCCAGGGCCATGTGTGTGCGGAGTTTGCATGTTCTCCCCATGTGTCGGGGGTTTCCTCCGGGTACTCCGGTTTCCTCCCCCAGTCCAAAGACATGCATGGTAGGCTGATTGGCGTGTCTAAATTGTCCCTAGTGTGTGAATGGGTGTGTGAGTGTGTGTACCCAGCCGTGTGACTGGGGTGGGGAAAGCAATGGCAAACTACCCCACTATTTCTGCCGACATGCTTTGTGGTTCGCGTTGATGACATACGTGGGCCATAAAGTGACCGACTGTCGGTCTCGACTAATCGGTGATAGATAGATAGATAGAAAGTAGTGAGTGTACAGCTTGTGTAACAGAGTAAATTTACTGTCCCCTCAAAATAACTCAACACACAGACATTAATGTCTAAACCGCTGGCAACTAAAGTGAGTACACCCCTAATTGAAAATGTCCAAAACACCTCAAAAACGACCACTGAGGGTGAAGGTCCAGATAAGCTCAAGGTTCCCCGTGACCCTGAAGGAAGGATAAGTGGTATAGAAGATGGATGGATGGATGGATATTATTAATGGAATTTATAGTATTCATGAATTTACAACTCTTATTTATAAATGATTTAGTAGACCTACTCAAGCTAATCACTGAAGACCATTCAGAGAATAACAGCATTATTAATACTGTGGGATGTTCTGTATGAAGCACATTTAGAGCTGCTAGTTCTGGTTTGTAAATGAATGAAGACGAGTGTGTGAGAGAGATGGAGAGGGAATTACGTAGGCAGGCTTTGTGGATATTTTGAATACTTTTTTGTTTAGATGTTTTGTTTTTTCCACTATAAAAAGTTGTGGCAAAAAAAAAAAAAAAAAAAAAAAAGCTGATACTAAATGACCTGCTTCCTTCTTGAGATATTATCTATAAATTTTTGCGGCGTATGGCAGTTTATTCATCAAGCAAAGCCTTTTTTTCACTACACACACACACAATAAAAAATACAAATTGGCACTGGAAGGATGGAATTGTGCTTTTTCCATTGGAACCAACTCAGTCCTATGGTTTCTAGATTTAAGGATTGTTTTGTATTTTCAGCCTCAAACATTCTGCCCACATCCCTTTCAGCTTTTGGCCAGAAAAGTATACATCTGATAACTATACACTTATTTGGTCACATTCTTTAGCATATTGACATTCTGAGTGGCTTCTGGTTGATTATTTGCACCACTGTGTGTAGGCACACTGGTTTCTGAGTCCACGTAGATAAATCAAAGTCTGACTTGAGAGCTTTTGGTAACTGCTCAAGATTGACCCAAGGAACCAGTGGTGCTTGGAAGATGAGGTTAAAAAAATAATCAGCTTCAAAATAAAAATAAAAAATCAATAAGAATTATCTTTACAAACTTGGAACTTCTCCAAAAATCAGTCCTAAACTCAGTTTACTGCCTGTATGGAGTTTTACATGTTCTCCTCAAGTCCAAGTGAGTTTCCTCTGGGTTCTTGGTTTCATCCTACCTCCCAAAAAACACGTTGTCAGGTGGATTTGCTAGACATTATTACCCCTAGGTATGAACGAGTGTGGAAAGCCCTATGCTAAACGGGCATTTAATCCCTGGTGTATTCCCACCTCACTCAAAGAGTTGATTGGACAGACTTCAGATCCACCCATGACACTGACCAGGATAAAGCGCTCACTGAAAATGAAGGGGGTGCACGGTGGCTTAGTGGTTAGCACGTTCGCCTCACACCTCCAGGGTCCGGGGTTCGAGTCCCGCCAGGGCCATGTGTGTGCGGAGTTTGCATGTTCTCCCCGTGTGTCGGGGGTTTCCTCCGGGTACTCCGGTTTCCTCCCCCAGTCCAAAGACATGCATGTTAGGCTGATTGGCATGTCTAAAGTGTCCGTAGTGTATGAATGGGTGTGTGAGTGTGTATACCCAGCCGTGTGTCTGGCAGCAGCTACACGCCGGTCCCAAGCCCAGATAAATGGGGAGGGGTGGGGAAAGCAATGGCAAACTACCCCACTACTTCTGCCGAAATGCTTTGTGGATCACGTCGATGAAATACGTGGAGAGTGATGATGCATAAAGTGGTCGGTCTCGACTAATCGGTGATAGATAGAAAATGAAGGAATAAATGTACCATTTCTTTTGTGCATGTGTGAAAATAATGACAGTCATCCATCGTACTCCATATCAGTACTCCACTTGGACGTAGACTACAGAAACACACCTTTACACACACATACACGAGCAATAGTGAAGTCGCAAAGTCCGAAGTCGAGAAGCACTGCATCAGAAACGCATTCACCAAATTAGCTACATCTAATACTTCCAAAATAATCAGACGAGACAGGAACATTGCAGCTCATTTGATGCTTTAAAAAGAGCTAGCAAGAGAGAGAGAGGAGGTGAAGTGAGAGAAAACGGGGCGAGCGCATACAATTGTGTTCATACAGGAAGCGAGAGCAAAGATATAACAGATGTGATTTGGTATTCTGTCTCAGTAACACAGCCACAGTAATCATCTATTTGACAGAAATGTGCCAAGTATCCAGAGAAATATTAGCACTCTCGCCACTGTGCATTCGGACACTGGCCATCAATCATGATCCACAACGAAGTCACCGAGGAGGAAAAAAAGCCCTGAAATGCTATACCTCAGAAGCAAGGTCTTCCCCTCAAGCACACCCACATACACACACTCGTACACACAGGACACTCAGCATGGGAAGGCTTTCAGCACATGAGAAATGAAATATTCAGCAGTCAATGACAGTTGTTGAATTAACACAAAACAAATAGATCGGCTTAAACACACTACAGTGGGGTTGCTATTCACAGAAATGGCGTGGTGGTGGGAATTGAGTTAAAACACACTTAGCTCTCTCTCTCTCTCTCTCTCTCTCTCTTTTAGTCTATCACTTTTTTGTGCTTGACAAATATTTCACTGCAACTACTCAAATTTCCCAATTATTGTTTTGCATTATTATTATTATTATTATTATTATTATTATTATTATTATCGCAAGTAGTGGTTAGCACGTTCGCCTCACACCTCCAGGGTTGAGGGTTCGGTTCCCACCAGGGCCATGTGTGTGTGGAGTTTGCATGTTCTCCCCGTGCGTCGGGGGTTTCCTCCGGGTACTCCGGTTTCCTCCCCCAGTCCAAAGACATGCATGGTAGGTTGATTGGTGTGTCAAAAGTGTCTGTAGTGTATGAATGGGTGTGTGAGTGTGTATGTGATTGTGCCCTGCGATGGACTGGCACCCGCTCGAGGTTTTCCCGTGACCCTGAAAAGGAGTAAGCAGTATAGAAGATGGATGGATGGATTAACACAAGTAATACTTGAGTGTATATATATATATATATATATTGCTGATTAATTTAGTATTGTAGCAGCTCTTCCAGTAATTCCAGGTTTATCTTAATGCACTTGTTCTAATGTGTTACCATATCTATAGAGTACTGCAGGGATGACGCAATGTTCTAGGCTTCTAGAAAGTTACCATCCCCCTGGTACCCATGACAAAAAAACAAAACAAAACAAAAAAAAAAAACAATAGGATTTTTCCTTTAGCTTTTGGATTATTGCAGAAAATAAGCTCGGTGACCAACACAACTTTATGACTCTTTGTTCATCAAGATAATCTTCACTAATGAACACAATTTTTGTGAATTTTGAAGCCTAAATACATTCGGCAGAAGTAAAAACCTAAATTTAGGCTATAAATGATGGATTAAAAACTGATGTATTTTATGTCGTAGAATAAAACGTAAACAATATCTTCCGCTTGTGTTAAATACAGAACTTATTTCAGGCATTTAACCAAAAACCCATTGACTTTGGGATGATGGAACCGGTAGTGTTCCTGTGATGTTTAACATTTTTAACATGTGAATGTTTAACATTCACATACTACGGACACTTTAGACACGCCAATCAGCCTAACATGCATGTCTTTGGACTGGGGGAGGAAACCGGAGTACCCGGAGGAATCCCCCGACACACGGGGAGAACATGCAAACTCCGCACACACATGGCCCTGGCAGGACTCGTGCCCCGGACCCTGGAGGTGTGAGGCGGACGTGCTAACCACTAAGCCACCGTGCGCCCCTAGATCAAGCTGATTATATTCAAAATACTTGCACTTGCTCTCATTTTCTGCAGTGCATTTAGCTAAAGTCTTAATTTTTGCCATGTTTTAACATATTTCTGACCCTGAAATTAACACAGCGGGGAAACGAATCAGCTTTTATGATTATATACAGTATATATTTATATACAGTATATATATATATATATATATATATATATATAACTTTATAATCATAAAGTACAATATGTGTAATGTCTATAATAAAGACAGGCTTCATAATTCTGAGGCTGTTGGAATTAAACCCATAATGCTTTTGTAAATGTCAGAATAATGACCATGTAAATGGCATAACAACAGGGATAGCAGATATTAAAAAAAACCACAAGTCTGTGTTTCAGCAGAAACGTCGTTGCAGGCTAGAGGCTGATGGCACAGCACGAGCTATTCATTAAGCCAAGGCTTCCTGATCCAATCAATAACATGCTTTTCCAATTACACAGCGAGGAAGCCATAGTAAACTCTCGCTGTCCGTAAATGTTTTAGTATTGACTGCGCTGGAAGCTCACCTTGTGCTGAGCATGACAACAATGGCAAAGCTTTTGGCAGTGCAGCCAGGTGGAAAAAAACAAACAAACAAACAAACAACAACAAAAAAATGCAAGCCTAAAAATAATTGGTGTAACCACATGAAAAATTCAATAGGACATAGGAACCAATTCTTATAAAGGTGAATAGTGAGTAACGCACATGGTCAAGTGGCACACACACACACACACACACACACACACACACACACACACACACACACACACACACACACACACAGTAAGCTGTTTACATCATTTCTCTGTGTGGACAGAGACAAAGCGAGACAAGTGGCCAATTGCCGTTATCGGGCTTGTTCTGATTCAGCTGCCTATGCACTCCTGTGTGTGCTGACAGCTTGGTGTGTGTGTCCATTATAAATAGCTCCACAGAGCTGAGACGTTAGAAACACGCTCCAGGACCGACGTCCCACCAAATCAGAACTCCCATGATGCCTTGTAATGGGCCCCGCCCTGCTCGGGGCGTGTAATGAAATATGTCCGTGGTGATGTATGGCTGCCGGAGAGGCTCTGCTGGAAAATTGAATCACACTAACTTAATTTGCAGTAAGGGCAATCAAATTACCCACTTTTTTTTTATTTTTATTTTTTTCTTCTTCTTTTGGCTGGAATGTTGTTGGCTGACTACGAGTTCTCAAAAGAGGGTAAATGAGGAAAAATAGGTTTTGAAACATTTTAAACAATAGGGACAATGATAAAATTCTCAGAATAATCTGGAAGTGCTGTCAAAGGATGAAAAGTTTATTTAGTTTAGGATTTAAACATAGTGGCTGTAGCTACAGTTGTGGTTTAGCATGAACGATCTTCAAACGATCTTCAACAAGCAAATATATACTCACAATCAGACACTAGATAGTAAGAGTGTCAATTTTATTAGCATGCTGTAGATACACCAAACAAAGGTTTGGTGTGTCATGCAGTTTGACTTTTAAACACCATCAAGATCCTGAAGCTTGTAGCGAGGAACGCATGTGAGGCTACGAGAAGCCAATCTAGCTGCAAAACACCTGCACTGCAAAACATGATGTCTTAGCAAAGTGAAAATGTACTGAATATAGTCCAATTTATGTAGTATTTCCTAGTATAACATTATAGTAATCCAAGTATACTGTAGCATTATTAAACCCATTTTACAATTTTATTGTTATTATTTTGTTTAAAGATCTTTTTTTTTCATTTAGTACTGCCCTTCAGAGGCTACAGTTGGGCCTGTTGGGCGGCTGTGGCTCAGTCTGTAGAGCGGGTTGTCCACTAATCCACTAATCGTAGGGTTGGTGGTTCGAATCCCGGCCCGGGTGATCCCATGCCGAAGTGTCCTTGGGCAAGACACTGAACCCTAAGTTGCCCCCGATGGCAAGCTAGCACCTTGCATGGAAGCTCTGCTACCATTGGTGTGTGAGTGTGTCTCATTTGTAAGTCGCTTTGGATAAAAGCGTCTGCTAAATGAATAAATGTAAATGTACATAAGATATTCACTGGTTTCACCGAAGACAAAATAATAATGTATTATAACTAATTATTATTGGAGATTTAGACTAATTCACACTGATCACCCTGTTCAAAAGTTTACATAGGCATACCTTGAAGCATTGAATATCATTGGCTACTGGAAGCTCTTTTACATGTCTGTAAGTTCGAGGACTGTGACCTTTCGCGTGCCTCCCGATCTACCGGATCACTAATGTCACGTCTTCCTCGTAATGACGGTGAGGACGGATGGCAGTGCAGGTAAGAGCTTTTAATAAAGAGAGGCAGGCAGATAAATCCAAATCATGACACAATAGCGTAGTCAAGAATGGTAAATGGTGCACTTATATAGCGCTTTTATCCAAAGCGCTTTACTCTATGTCTCATTCACACACACACACCAATGGTAGCAGAGCTGCATGCAAGGTGCTAGCTTGCCATTGGGGGCAACTTAGGGTTCAGTTTCTTGCCCAAGGACACTTCGGCATGGGATCACCCGGGCCGGGATTCGAACCGCCAACCCCACGGTTAGTGGATTAGTGGACAACCCGCTCTACCGACTGAGCCACAGCTGCCCAGAAACAGGCACTGGGTCAAGTGATCGGTAAACAGGCATGAACTAGACAAGGCATGAATCGTCAACGAGGAACAAGATCAATGAACATGAAATGAACGCTTGGTACGGTGATAACACTCAATACTTCGCAAAGCCATAGTGTTCAAAAAGTCTCCTATATAGCATTGAGTGAGTGAGTGAGTGAGTGAGTGAGTGAGTATGAGATTGTCTGATTAGAATTCCAGAGAAGGTAAACGTGTGTATGTGGGAAGTGTAGTCCATGGCGGCCATGTTTGTAGACTGCAGTGCAAGATGGGAAATGTGGCCACTGGTTTGCTCTGATATGACAACTAACCTCTTAGACCTGCAGATTTACAAATGAAGCACTGACTACAAATTATACATTACAAATACTACACAACCCAATCGTGTGTATTATTCTTAACCTTAACGTTATGACTGGTGATTTTGGAGGAGTTTAACTTAAGCAATGCGTTGAAAAATACAGCTCATCTGTGTTCACCACAAAGTCACGCCCCCAAAACACATGAATGAGACGTGAATGCTACGGTAAAATGGTTTACACTTTCTTAAACAACAGACATGTAGGAATACTTCCTTGTCCTAATTACTTATGTCTTAGGAGTCTTTTTTTAAGATTTAAACAGCCTGGAACAGCCACAATGACATTAGTGACATTTCAGATTAAGATACTATTAACAACTTGCCAGAATATGAGAAGAATTTCACCATATTACATTACATTAACGGCATTTGCTCTTATCCAGGGCCATTTACATTTATTTTATTTATACAATGAGCAGTTGAGGGTTAAGGTAAATGGTGCACTTATCCAAAGCGCTTTACACTGTGTCTCATTCACCCATTCACACACACACACACTCCAATGGGAGCAGAGCTGCCATGCAAGGCGCTAACTTGCCATCAGGAGCAATTTAGGGTTCAGTGTCTTGCCCAAGGACACTTCGGTATGTGGAGTCACGTGGGCCGGGAATCGAACCGCCAACCCTACGATTAGTGGACAACCCGCTCTACCCTCAAGGGCCTTGCTCAAGGGCCCAACAGTGGCAGTTTGGTGGTGCTGGGGTTTGAACTCATGAGCTTCTGACGAGTAGACCAACACTTTAACCACTGAGCTACCACTGCCCCAATTAATATTACAATATTAATAAGCACATTGCTGACCCTACCTTAAACCATTCATGGTGTTTAAAGGTAAAGTCTACTCTGAAACACTGTTTATTAAATCTGTTTACATTGAAATATTTGTGAATATTTGCTTAGCGAGACAACAAACGCTGGTCCAGAATTCAATGCAGTCGCTCCGAGTTGCAGCAGAGAATCGGGTCGGCTAGTTAAGGGATCTATCTAAAGTGAGACGTTGGCTTTGGTATTAGAAAGCAAGGTAAAACATTGTCAGTCAACAGATACACACATTTACATCACACACACACACACACACACACACAAAATTTGTCTGTGGATTTGAGTGGAAAATATGGTACACTTGAAAGCAATCCACTGTTTCCGGCTGAGCCGGTATAGACAGTCAGTGTCTGATCAGTGTGTCCGACACTGATAGGAGAGGAGAGAGAGAGTGAGAGAGAGAAGAGAGAGAGAGAGAGAGAGAGAGAGAGGAGAGAGAGAAGAGAGAGAGTGAGAGAGAGAAGAGAAAGAGAGCGAGAGAGAAGAGAGAGAGAGTGAGAGAGAGATAGAGAGAGGAGAGAGACAAGAGAGAAGAGAGAGGAGAGAGAGAGAAGAGAGAGAGGAGAGAAAAGATAGAGAGAAGAGAGAGGTGAGAGAGAGAAAGAGTGAGAAAGAGAGGGGGGAGGGAGAGTGAGAGGAGAGAGAGAGAGAAAGAGTGAGAGAGAAAGAGAGGGGAGAGAGAAGAGAGAGAGAGAGAAGAGAGAGAGAGAGAGGGGGGAGATAGAGAG
>JAFFST010046989.1:77843-87843 GCA_022414735.1 Noturus placidus
AAGGCTAGATAAAGGGTGGGGAATAGAGTAAGAGACAGTGAGAGAAATAAGGTGCGAGTGAGGAAAAGTTAGAGAGAGACAGGGAGATGGACAGAGTGGGAGATTGAGAAAGAGCGTTAGAGAGAGCAGGAGAGCATTAGTGAGAAAAAAGAGAGAGCATGAGAGAGCAAGCAAGAGAATGAAAACGAGACCGTGCATTAGAGAGAGTGAAAGAGATAGAGAGAGAACGAAGGAGAGAGAGAGAGCACAGTGAAAAGGAGAGAGCGAGAGAGAGAGAGAGAGAGCGAGAGAGGGAGAGAGCGAGAGATAGAGGGAGAGAGCGAGAGAGAGAGAGAGCGAGAGATAGAGAGAGAGAGCGAGAGATAGAGAGAGAGAGCGAGAGATAGAGAGAGAGAGCGAGCGAGAGAGAGAGAGAGCGAGCGAGAGAGAGAGAGAGAGAGAGCGAGAGAGAGAGAGAGAGAGAAAAGAGAGAGAGAGAGCAGTGGGTGTATAAACAGCAGCAGGAAGAAGAAGAGCTCGACTCTTTAAAGGACTCTATAATGAATGGATGTGTTAGTGTGTGAAACGCAGTTATAGTGATGCTGCTGCACTGCTGGCCCAATTACTCCAATCAGCACTGAGTGTGTGTGATGGGCCTACATGCAACACAAGTGTGTGTGTGCTTGCATATTACACACATCACATCCTTGCTCATCCATCCACACCCTTCCTTATTCATCCATCCATCCATGCTCACTTATCCATCCACACAATTCCTTATCCATTCATCCATCCATCTACACACTCACTTATCCATTCATCCATTTAGTCCTCCATCCACCCACACACTTCTTAATCCGTTCATCCATCCATCCATCCACCCACACACTTCCTCACTTCCTTATCCGTACTTCCATCCATCCACACACTCACTTATCCATTCATCCATTTAGTCCTCTATCCACCCACACACTTCTTAATCCGTTCATCCATCCATCATCCATCCATCCACCCACCCACACACTTCCTCACTTCCTTATCCATTCATCCATCCATCTACACACTCACTTATCCATCCATCCGCACACTCACTTATCCATTCATCCATCCATCCATCCATCCACCCACCCACACACTTCCTCACTTCCTTATCCATTCATCCATCCATCTACACACTCACTTATCCATCCATCCACACACTCACTTATCCATTCATCCATCCATCCATCCACCCACCCACACACTTCCTCACTTCCTTATCCGTACTTCCATCCATCCACACACTCACTTATCCATTCATCCATTTAGTCCTCTATCCACCCACACACTTCTTAATCCGTTCATCCATCCATCATCCATCCATCCACATGCTCACTTATCCATCCACACAATTCCTTATCCATAAATCCATTTAGTCCTCCATCCACCCACACACTTCCTCACTTCCTTATCCATTCATCCATCCATCCATCTACACACTCACTTATCCATCCATCCGCACACTCACTTATCCATTCATCCATCCATCCATCCATCCATCCACCCACCCACACACTTCCTCACTTCCTTATCCATTCATCCATCCATCTACACACTCACTTATCCATCCATCCATCCATCCATCTACACACTCACTTATCCATCCATCCACACACTCACTTATCCATTCATCCATCCATCCATCCACCCACCCACACACTTCCTCACTTCCTTATCCGTACTTCCATCCATCCACACACTCACTTATCCATTCATCCATTTAGTCCTCCATCCACCCACACACTTCTTAATCCGTTCATCCATCCATCATCCATCCACACAATTCCTTATCCATAAATCCATTTAGTCCTCCATCCACCCACACACTTCCTCACTTCCTTATCCATTCATCCATCCATCTACACACTCACTTATCGATCCATCCGCACACTCACTTATCCATTCATCCATCCATCCACCCACCCACACACTTCCTCACTTCCTTATCCATTCATCCATCCATCTACACACTCACTTATCCATCCATCCATTTAGTCCTCTATCCACCCACACACTTCTTAATCCGTTCATCCATCCATCATCCATCCATCCACACAATTCCTTATCCATAAATCCATTTAGTCCTCCATCCACCCACACACTTCCTCACTTCCTTATCCATTCGTCCATCCATCTACACACTCACTTATCCATCCATCTACACACTCACTTATCCATCCATCCATCCACACACTCACTTATCCATCCATCCATCCATCCATCCATCCACACACTCACTTATCCATCCATCCATCCATCCAGCAAACACTTCTTTATCCATTCATCCACCCATCCACACTAATTTATCCATTCATCCATCCATCCACACACTCCTGTATCCATTCATCCATTTAGTGATCCACCCACACACTTCTTTATCCGTTCATCAATCCATCCACACACTCACTTATCCAGCCATCCATTCCCATCGTTTTACTGACAGACCCCCACCTGGTCATACATCCACACACCTAAACAGTGTTAATCAATTTTCCACAGTACCTACTACTACACACACACACAATCCCCATACACATGCATCCACTTACACACTTATCTACACTCACCCACATACCCACACACTCCTAACTATAGAAACTATGCACATATCGCCCATCTATTCACATGCCTCCAACTTCACACCATTACACACACACACACACACACACACATTCAAGTACCTGGAAGTCCAGCATGGAGAGGATCTCTTTTCTCCACTTGATGAGGAACGCTGCACAGACGTACAGGTGGAAATGTGAGAAACCCTCTGACTCGGCCTGCAGTAATAACACACACACACACACACACACACACACTAGAAGAGTTTATTTAAATAAGACAAGTGGAAGAAAGAAACAGCGAGTTATGCCATCATTAGTAACAAAGCGAGCATTACAGTAGCTCTCCGTGTCTCAAGAGATGACACCCCCACACTTCACTTGTGTGATGAGTTCAGTGCAGTACTTACTTTGAGCTACTTGAGGAGAGGCGTGTGCTTATAAATAGGCTTGCTCTTGTTTTCTGTTGGTTTTGTTTTGTTTTAAATTGCTTTCTGTTTGCTTCTCTCAGTGTATCGAGTGAAAAATGGGGAACAGGGAAAAAGAGAGACGGGGGCTGAACACAAAGGAAATAAAGATAGATAGATAAATAAACATTAAATGAGGAAAAGACCAATACACCAGCAGCAAGTCAGAGAAAGAGCGAGAACCACAAAGAACTAAGACAGATAAATCAGCAGAGCAGAGAAAAAGGTGCTTCATCCACTCTTTTTTTTTTTTTTCCCAAGCATAAGTGAGCTGGAGGTGCCATGTAATTTCAGCTACACTACCATGTGCCTGGCTTTCTTCTCCCTTTCTCGAACATGTCTTTTCCAGGCACTAATTGATCGTCCCGAGGCAGTCCTGTGTGTTCCAGCTCGAACATACAATTACAAGCGTACGAGAATAAAAGGGAGAATAATAGCAAGCGGAGGGGAGCGGCTTGACTCCAGGATGTGCTCTCGGCCTCCTGAGGGAATAAGAGGGTAAAAAAAAATAATAAAATTTAAAAAAAAGCCCTCTTTTAGCCTCTTTCCTCAGACTAATGCCTTCTCTTTGATCTGCATGTTCACAGTGCTAAACATACAAGACTGTTTCATAACCGTGGGGCAATGTTGCAACAGTGGTTTAAGCCCTGAGAACTGAGTAAAGGAACAAAAAACATTCAGGGATGTGCTTTTATGCAAAAAAAAAACAACAACTATTAGTTGGTGTGATGTAGCAGGCGCAAAGCCAATGTATTGTTTCCACCCTAAAGTTGATTCTTTTCAATGCTGTGTTTTTTTCCCCCTCTCACATCATGGTCTGTTTGAATACTCCATTCTGATTGGCTGGAAGGTGTGCGTTCAAACCGTATAAAGGAAGTTCCAGTCAGTTTACATCACTGTTTTAAATCAATGCGCTTCACATAAACAACTGTAGTGGTTAAACACAGCTCGAGTATTAATTAGTAGAGATGCGGCAGAGACGCAGGTAATTCACACACACTTTGACTTGTCGATGCTTGACTACGGTGTAAGTGGGATAATGCATGGCTAGGTGTGCATGATTTTAATGCCCTCCGCTTCATGTCGGCTGCTTCTTTTCTTCCACGTCGAGCATTACAATCGTGCACACCTAGCTGTAGATTATCCCTTACATACACCCCAGTATTTGATCAGCACTTCCATTTCTTTATTAAAAAAAAAATGAGGTATGATACTTTTTATCTGGTTATAGTTACGTCTCATGTTGTGGAAGGTCCGCAAGACAAGTTAGTACATAGTTTCATTTAGCTATAAACAAGCATTCCCTCACCAGCCTCTCGTTTCTCTTCACATGATCTTAAAACAAATTTTTAAAAAAAATGTCTTGACCTGCCACCTTACTCCTGACTCGTGCAAAACATGGAAAACGGAGTCTCCGTCCATAAATGTTAAATAAACCTGTCCTTACAGACAACTTCCCCATCTCAACGATGATGCATTGTGACGTGTTAAATAACATGCCTCTTGTCTAGAAGATACAGCCGCGGACCAGATCATTTGAAACGAAGCAAATTCAGAGTGTTGAAATTGAAAAATCCTCTTAAACACATCATTTCTGAAAAAAAAAAAAAACAACCAACCAACCAACCAAACAAATAACTTTCTACTGAATTAACTAAAAAGGTACTTCTTTAAAATGTCATGTTTTCTTGGTTGATGACTCTCAATGAGAAAAAAAATCTATTACAAAGGGAAAAACTGCAAGGAAAAAAGATAGAATTTGGAAATTACAAAGCAGAAATCAGTCTCAGAAGGGACAAAAAAAAAAAAAAAAAAAAAAACCAACCAAAAATGGAGAAAAGAGACAAATCAAAAGAGTTCTGAGACACGGGGATGAAAAGCAGTAAGGAAATCCATCAGGGGATTCAATCTCTTCATCAAGAATACAAATGAATACTGGCGATGAACACCGCACCCAAGGTCAGGCCTTTTTTTTTTTTTTAAACCAATTATAATTGTCTCTCTGAACTACATAAACCACATTTATCAATGCTCTCAGTGATACACTCTGGGCTATTTTTCATTCTGGAAGTGAACATCACTTTGTGCTATTTATTCTACAGAAACATTTGCATATGAATTAGTGGTGGCAATCGGTAAGGAATAAAACAATAAAACACTGCTGTAATGGGAAACTAAACAATGATGGCATGGTGTAATGAAGAATTACTGGCGTGTTGCATAACATTTAAATAAAATCATGTCCTGAAATGTTTATTCGTTTCTTCATAAAAAGGTGTGTCTTAATACTCGATTCTGATTGGCTGGAAGGTGTGCGTTTAATGCGGAGGTGCGTTTAAACCATATAATGCAGAGGTAGTTCTAGTCAGTTTAATCACCGTTCTAAATTAACGCCCAATTTTTCAGTTTTTTATTTGTTGAAAAAATTTGAAATATCCAATAAATTTTGTTCCACTTCATGATTGTGTTTGGGGCGGCTGTGGCTCAGTCGGTAGAGCGGGTTGTCCACTAATCCACTAACCGTGGGGTTGGCGGTTCGAATCCCGGCCCGGGTGACTCCACATGCTGAAGTGTCCTTGGGCAAGACACTGAACCCTAAGTTGCCCCCGATGGCAAGCTAGCACCTTGCATGCAGCTCTGCTACCATTGGTGTGTGAATGTGCTCTCATTAGTAAGTCGCTTGTAAATGTAAAATGTAAAATGATATTTCTGTAAAGCTGCTTTGAGACAATGTACCATTGTAAAAAAAAGCGCTATACAAATTGATAAAAATTGAAATTGAAAAATTGTTCCGCCTGTTGTTGATTCTACACAAAAAATTACAGTTTTATATCTTTATGTTTGAAAAAGGTCGAACAGTTCAAGGGGGCCGAATACTTTCGCAAGGCACTGTATAATCTGTGATCTGGATCACAAGATTTCACTCAGTAACTTGTAATAAACTGCTACTACTACTGAAGAGAATGGCAAAAATGAATAACTCGGTAATATTTTTATCTAATATTTAGCAGCTTTAAGAAAATGAAATGACAGATTTTAACACCAGTTAGCTTGAAAAGCAGATTTGTGATGTAACATCTCAATATCTACAGCGTACTGTCATTCTGTCCATCCTAAGTGAGCATACAGTAGGTACCGTATTTTCCGCACTATAAGGCACGCCTTAAATTTTCTCCAAAATTGGCCGTGCGCCTAATAATCCGGTGCGCCTTATCCGAGTTCCAAAATCTGTAAAAATGTTGTGTGACTGGTAAACGCTCCGATTGATTGACTGTCGGACTATTTCCCGCTGACACAATGACGTAATACGTACACTACGTACGCTGGCAGCGATAAACCAATCAGAGAACATTACGTAATACGTACAGTACGTACGCTTACCTCCGCCACGCCTCTGGTAGGTATACTACCGGTATGCTGCAAAACAACATTTGTTGAATAAAGTTCAACTTAACTCACTGTTTTGCTTCCGTTACCTTTTTTTTTTGTAGACCGTTGTCACGAAGTTGGAGGCAATAAGTAAGTGCAGGAGAACCGTCTTTATTTAAGAACAAAACAAACAAACAAGCACCGCTTAGCATCCCCGGCTAAGGCTAACCATACTGGCTTCAAACAAACAGGCATTCGGCACTCAGACAGACCTTCAAACAAAGAACAATAATGTGCAATGTGCTCTTAGCCCCGAGGGGTTTAAATACCCAACATAATCAAACCAAACACAACACAGCTGGGATATCATCACCGAATCCAACCAATCCAAAACAATTAGTCACGTGTCTAGAGTTAGTTCATGCTGGGATGCCATCTGCTGTATAACAACCGTATGTTTTAGCATGCGCCTTATAACACAATGCGCCTTATGTATTGGTCAAGTACAGAAATAGACCCCGTAATTGAGACTGCGCCTTAAAATATGGTATTTGTTTTATTAAAATTCCAATGTCCTCTGGTTATATTGTTTGCTTTTTTGTTTATTTACTCTTATTTTTGTTCTTCCTTTAGAAAATATTTGTTTTTATGATTTTTCCAGTCCTTATTTACTTTATTTCTTGTTTTACTTGTCCTAATGCTATTTTAAGTGACGGACTATTGTTATTATTTTTTCCATCACTTGGTTTTTGCTCACGTTTAAGCTGACCTTGAAATCTTGCTAACAGACAAAACACGGCGCGTTTCCGAATCAATGTAAAACGGATCTGTTCAGAGCACTGACATCATAACCAAAGGCAGCCAAGGTTCAGCCTACACACTTTTATTTCAGTCGGCTTGTTCAGAGCACTTGAAAGACTGGAGGCGGAGAAAACTGGCACTACAACCTGGTAGCAATTTGTTCCCATTTGAACCAAACGATGACCTTCACCACAATGTTGTAAATTTCTGCACCATAAAAGCAATCCTGCTGAATTTTTCAGCTGTCATTGTCGTCCTCTTTTGCTGTTTTTAAAAGGCGCACAGTGATCCATATTCAGTCAGCCAGCCTCTATTTTCCCCCTAAAATGATGATTTTCGTGGTCAAAACATCTGATTTCAGTCTCATTTGAAACTGATTTTCTCTGCAGCAACCTTGTGATTTTTTTTTTTTTTACTTTTTTGCAGCCCTGATATTTTGCTGTGTGTGCATGTAATTGTGAAACAGGGGGAACCAGTAGATTTATTCTAAATATTCGTTTGAGGTACCCATAATTTTGCCACTTTTTAAATTAAGAAAAAAATACAATATTTAAAAAAGTGTGAAAATCATGAATCATTATGTGTAACAAAGTTCTTTCCTCATGAAGGGTGCCAATAATTCTGCAATGGACTGTAAGTGGTTATATGAAAATTTGCCTTGCTGCTGACACACAACCTTTGGATTTTTTTCCAGTATTTGCACCCTTGTCCTTTCACTACGTGTGTGTGTGTGAGTGTGTGTGTGTGTGTGTGAGTGTGTGTGTGTGTGTGTGTGTGTGAGTGTACCTGGTACGTGTCCCACAGGCGGATTGTGCAGCGCAGCGGGAGCTCCCTCATCAGCAGGTTGTTCATCCACCGGAAGGCGAACTGCAGGTACTCCACCTCACACTTCTGGAAGTGCAGGTGCACGTCCTCTGAGTCAGGACAAACAAAAACATGACACGTCGTGACACGGATCACAATTTTCACTTTAGAACTGTGTAAAAAGAAACACCCATCTGGCGCGGATCTCTAGTCGTCTCATAGCTCGACGTTTACATATAAGTAAAAGAAGCAGCCTACTGGTTTCTCAATCATAAACGCCGTCAAATTGGGCCCACACTTGTCCCGCCGAATTTAGATTACAGCCTCCCACCGCGTTCAACATAATTACATTCGACTGGAAATGAAGAGAGAGGTGCAAGCTGAGAGGTGCGGCGCATTGAGAATGGGGATGTCTTAATATATAAAGCATCCATTCAGCAGGGAAAAGGAAGAATAAGGACGGCGTGAAGAAGGAGGCTCTATCGACTGCACCCGTGATGGATTTCAACAGAATCCTGCCGCATCTTGCAGAGAGGAGAATGAGCGAACGCGTATCTATCAGAATGATAATGGACACTTTAACGGACTCAAAGCAATAGAGAAAAAAAATCTGAATTTCAAAATACTCTCGCTGTTGACTGTACTTGATACATTACATAAATTTCACCTCGCATGGGATCCCAAACAGTCAGCTGTGTAGTGCATGAGGAAAGAAATATCACTTTTAATCTGAACTATATATTCTCTTTACATTTCAATTTCTAGCACAGCCTCCCTTTATTCCCCTTTATATTCGGGCAAATCAATTCCTCCTTCTTTCGTTTCCATTTTTCTTGAACAATGTGCTAATTGTGGGACGTATGAAGGAACCGATTACTCTTGGGACGCCTTTGAGTCTCCAAAAAGAGAAGCTCATCAGAAGCTCATCTCGATCTTAGTGCTGGCCCCATTCTCCTAATACAACAGTTCCTTTTGCTAGTTTCAGTTTTATGCTAGTCTCACAACTTTCCACAAGGCATCAGCTTACTGGTATTCGCAGGATTAATTATTGCAGGCAAATGCAAACAATAATAACTGCAGACGGCAGGAATGGTGAAACCTTTCGCAAGTGATTGTGGGATTGGTCAAGTGTGTCTACAGGAACAACTGGGATTGGACAGAAATCCTTTGGGAGCAGATAGTAATAGGATTTTTTTAAAAATACCCGCGCAGGTGAATCCCATGTCCCAGTCTTTCCCAGGACTTTCCCTTTGCTAGACTTAAGGCATACTTAATGTGGAGATGACATCTATAAGGGTTGCACAAAGCTCACCACCACGTGCGAGTGCTCCAGTACTGCAGGTAGCGCTATTAAAATCTCATAACAATTTCTATGATTAGGCTTAGCTGTTTGCCTCACACCTCCGGGGTTGAGGGTTCAAATAATGTTTGACTAGTTTGAACATTCTCCTTGTGATTTGGGGATTTCCTCCGGGTACTCAGGTTTCCTCCCCTAGTCCAAAGACATGTGTTGTTGGATGACTGGTATTTCTAAATTGTCCATAGTGTGTGATGGGTGTGCGATTGTACCCTGTAACGTGTTGGCACCCTGTCTTACACGTCTTGCTCTTGGAGTGATCTTTATTGGTCAATCACTACTGGGTAGGGAAACAATGGTCATGAGTTTCCTCCATTTGTATATAATCTATCGGATTGTGGATTGGTGGGAGTCCAAACCTTTTCTAAGGTCCTCAGAAATCTCGTGTAACGTGAAATTGCTCGTGTAGTGATACACTTTCATGTCTTGTATTAGTCTCAAAATCATACTAATCTCTTTGCTATTCTCAGTATTTTTCTACTGTATGATCAATTCCAGTACTGATTGATTCACGGGCCACAACATTGGATGACCTAGCACTCAGCACTTTGATCTGAACTTTCTTCTAAGCTATACACACAATTCTTGTTATCATAAAATAAACATGACCCTACAGGTTGTGTGCA
>JAFFST010046989.1:91466-108257 GCA_022414735.1 Noturus placidus
TCAGTCTTATGCTAGTTATGACATTTCCCATGCTAATCTCAGTCTTATGCTAGTCATGAGTTTTCCCATGTTAATCTCAGTCTTATGCTAGTCATGACTTTTCCCATGCTAATCTCAGTCTTATGCTAGTTATGACATTTCCCATGCTAATCTCAGTCTTATGCTAGTTATGACATTTCCCATGCTAATCGCAGTCTTATGCTAGTCATGAGTTTTCCCATGTTAATCTCAGTCTTATGCTAGTCATGACTTTTCCCATGCCAATCTCAGTCTTATGCTAGTCATGACATTTCCCATGCTAATCTCATTCATATGCTAGTCATGGCATTTCCCATGCTAATCGCAGTCTTATGATAGCCTGATAAATCCACCCTTTGATAGTTTCCCCTTACTACCAACAATCATGCTAGTCTTATGGCTATTCTTTTTGTCATTTTCAAGGCCTTATGAAGGTCAATTTTCACCCTATACGCTTTTTTTTTTATAAAATCATCTCTCTCTCTCTCTCTCACTCTCTCACACATGCATAGAGAGCGGGAGGGAGAGAGAGAGAGAGACATGGGTGTCACATGCCAGTTATGCTTCCATTTTAAAAAGCCTTTAGAGGCAATTATTCCGCGTCACGCTTTGCTTGGTTTACGCACCATTTAATTTTTTTTTTGACACAGGAATAAGCGAAGAGTACACTTCATAGAAATCCACAGAAATAACACATTTATATTTTGTATTCTGAGACCTATATTTAATATCCCAATCTGCAAACATGCAACCTGGGGCTTCATAGCTGGGTGGCTATGTTAAGTATACAGGATAATCAGAGTAAAAAACAAACAAACAGATACAATGTTTTCTCACTATCCTGCTGTCTCATGTCACATCTGAGATGTGATATAATTACATAATTGTGCAATACATAAATAAAAGATAAGTCCATTTGGGCATAAGTAAATTGTGCAGTCTCACTTTTATGATAGTTTTATGATTTTCTGCTTCACTAGTCTCAAAACACTTTCTTCACTAGTCTCACTTTAGGTTAGCCTTGTCTCTCCCCTCTGTTAGCCTCACTTTTATGCTAGCTTTATTACTTTCTGTTTTGCTCATCTCAAAAATCTTTCCTTTGCTCAGTCTTATTTTATGCTAGCCTCATCTCTCCTCACTTTACTATTCTCACTTCTATGCTAATTTTAGTACTTTCTGCATTGCTAGTCTCAAAACGTTCATCTCTGCTAAGTCACGTTTTATTCTAGCCCTATTTCGCTTTCCTTTGCTAATCTCAGTCTTATGCTAATTTTCCTTTTGTTAGTGGCAAATTTGGATACGGAGTATTACCCCTTCTAAATAAAAATAATTAAAAAACACATCACAGTGAACTCCAGATTAGTGAGTATTTAGCTAAAAGAGCAGCCATTTCATTATTAGCCACTTTAGCAGCATTTAGTTGAAACACCACTAGTAAAAGTGCTATAAAGATGGCGGCCTCACCGTCAATCCTGCTGATGAGCTCCTCCAGAGCCTTCACTTTTTTCTGAATACCAGGCTGAGCAAATGTGTAATTATCCTGTAAGATCAAAAGACATACATTAATAATACTCAGTCTCACTGCATGTACAAATAGCTCTCTGCTAATGCAACTTTTAATGGCACTGTGTATGACTGATCTTAATTAATTGTAAATATTCTGGGGATTTATTCTTCTTTTCACAATTTCTCTTCATTGTTTTCTCACTCAAGATGTTTATATTTCTCATAAGTCTGAAATAGAGATCCAGGGAATATTGTAACTGCTGCTTTATAGTGGTTTTTTAAATGCAAACTCAATGTGTACTTGATTAGCCTTTAAAAATGATTACAATTATTAAAAATATTTAAAAATATATTTGTAGTCATTCTTATTGCTTATTATTATGACTGTCATTCATTGTTCTTTATTTTCAATGACAAGATTTCTAGTCTCAATATTATTTTCACTTGCTTACTTTAATACTTACTTAAATTCATTTGCTCACTCTCACCCTCACTCACTTCCTTACCCAATCACTACCTCACTGACCAATCCATTTACCCACTCACTAGGACTTTCTTGATATAATATCGATATAGTGATAAATGATTACTCGATACACTTTTGAGATAGCGTTGGTATGGTGATTTTTTTTTTGTTTATTCGTTTTCTTTAACGTTTTTAATAATCACAAATGAAATGGTACTGAATAGATGCTGCTGCTGATAAAGAAACATATTTGTCAAACTCAGTTTAACATTTTTGTTTATTTTGCTACTGTTTTGCAGACATTTTATTAGTGAAATTATCTCATGACCCGCCCACTCCCTCACTGACCCATCCACCCCATCACTCCCCCACTGACCAATTCAACTACCCACTCACCCACCGACCCATCCACCCGATCACTGACCAATTCTACTACCCACTCACCCACCCACTCCCCCACTGACCAATTCCCAATCACTCACCCAAGCACACCCTCACTGAATAATTCGACTACCCACTCAACCTCCCTCCCTCCCCTACCCTCCCATTGTGTTTTGTTCCCTATGTAACCTCTAACTGGAAATCTTACTTTTTAACATTCATCTGCATTCTTCCTGAAAATTTACATGACCAGATATGCAATCTCTAGGAGATATTAACGACACAGAATGGAGATTAAGAGCGATTGAGGAAGATGGGGGGACAGCGAGGATGAGGAAGTTATTTAGGATGAGTATAAACTGTGGTTCAAATTAAGTAACTCTAGCATGGTCAGGTACCTGAGGACCAGTGTACGCTAGTTTCCACTAGCTAGTATTAAATCAGTGTTTTTCATCTTGAGCAAAAATATTGTTAAGAAATAATTTTCCATTTGCAAAGTTAACAACATGGGCCACTACACAGTTCCAAAATATTGTGTAGCCTTTGTACCAAGATATTTTACCCATGCCTGACCAGACGCATGAAAAAAAAAAATCAGTATGCAGAGCGGGAAAAACATAAACTGACCACAAACTACTTCATAGCATTTTAGCACCTCTGTATTCACCTTTTAATGCAAAAAAAGTATTTCACAGCAACAAAATGGAAACACAGAACATCCACAAACCTGTATTCCATCCAGCAGCTTGCTCATACACCAGAAGCTGTCAGCTTCAATGTTGCGTTGTGTTTCCAAAGGTAGAGCAGCTATTTCAAAGTTCTCCATGTCCTCCTCTGTAAAACACACCCACACAGTTGTTGAACAGATGACCGATACAGACCTATGCCATGTGTTTTAGCTGGTTAGCATTCCCTCTGGATACATGCTTATGCTTGTGTGTTTAGGTGACATAGGGCTATCAAAATGCTAAACACTGCTGGGGTCACTCTGTTCCACCTTCGTTCCTTTCTCTCTTTCTCTGCTGTCTTCTAACCGCAGTTACCATTTCTCACTCTTTAAACAGCGAGTGCTAAATGGTCCTGTTACACACATTAAGCCCCCCCCCCCCCCGAGATTTGTCCCATGCCCCAAGGACACTCCATTCACCACAGGAAATAACACAATACACACACACACAATCACGCACTACATTTAGCTTACTCTCTCTCAATCCCATTTCCTCATTTTCAAACTTCAAGTACAGATACACAGCAAAAAAAAAAAAAAGACTTTACTGTACATGAATGTATACAATATTTCTTACAATGCCATTTTTATGAAATAAGATAATTAAGTCTAATTTTAGACATATTTACTAAGGTACAGAACCCAACAGTGTGCCATTACAATAATATGCCACTGTTACTGTTACACCTCTTATAACAGCAGTTTCCACAATTATGAATCATTATTATTAATTAAAGAAAACATACTTTTTTTTATCCATTTATAGCTAATTGTTGTGATTTGCAGTAATATCAGTAATAAACAATTGTTCTCTCTTCAGCCTCTCTTTTTTCTCTCTTGAAGGCAATATGACAAAACAAACAAATAAACACAACTTACTAATTGTTACAAAACCCTGACACCGGAGGGTTTATATAAATAAATAAATAAATAAATAAATAGGGAGGCTGTGGCTCAGTCGGTAGAGCGGGTTGTCCACTAATCCACTAATCGTAGGGTTGGCGGTTCGAATCCCGGCCCGGGTGATCCCATGCCGAAGTGTCCTTGGGCAAGACACTGAACCCTAAGTTGCCCCCGATGGCAAGCTAGCACCTTGCATGCAGCTCTGCTACCATTGGTGTGTGAGTGTGTCTCATTTGTAAGTCGCTTTGGATAAAAGCGTCTGCTAAATGAATAAATGTAAATGTAATTAAAATGTCCACTCAAGGACATTCACAGAGTTGTCCTGCAGCCACTCCTTTGTTATCTTGGTTGTGTGCTTAGGGTCGTTGTCCTGTTGGAAGATGAACTTTCACCCCAGTCTGAGGTCCAGAGCGTGCTGGAGCAGGCTTTCATCAAGGATGTCTCCCAGTTCCTGCCGCTGAAAAACATCCCCACAGCATGATGCTTCCACCACCATGCTTCACTGTAGGGATGGTATTGGCCAGGTGATGAGTGGTGCCTGGTTTCTTTCAGACATGACGCTTGTCATTCAGGCCAATGAGTTGAATCTTTGTCTTAGTCTGAGAGTCCTTCAGGTGCCTTTTGGCAAACTCCAGGTGAGCCGTCATGTGCCTTTTACTGAGGAGTGGCTTCTTTCTGGCCACTCAACCATACAGGCCTGATTGATGGAGGTCTGCAGAGATGGTTGTTCTTCTGGAAGGTTCTCCTCTCTCCACAGAGACACGCTGGAGCTCTGTCAGAGTGACCCCGATCGCTCAGTTTGGCCGGGCAGCAAGCTCTAGGAAGAGTCCTGCTGGTTCCAGACTTCTTCCATTTACGGGTGATTGAGGCCACTGTGCTCATTGGGACCTTCAATGCTGCAGAAATGTTTCTGTGCCCTTCCCCAGATATGTGCTTCAATATAATCCTGTCTGAGGTCTACAGACTCCCCCACTGACCAATTCAACTACCCACTCACATGTTCACTTAGGGGTGTACTCACTTTTGTTGCCAGTGGTTTAGACATTAATGTCTGTGTGTTGAGTTATTTTGAGGGGACAGTAAATTTACACTGTTACACAAGCTGTACACTCACTACTTTACATTGTAGCAAAGTGTCGTTTCTTCAGTGTTGTCACATGAAATATATATATATATATATACACACACATACACACACACACACACATATATATATAATGTATATTATCCACATACATATACACATACACACACAATTACATATACACACATACATGAGGTACAAGTTGCATAATTGTAGCAGGCATTTTTTTTTACATAATGTATGCACTGCCTCTGAAATGGCACTTTACAGACCGGTCTAGTTCAGTTTTTGTCCTGTTTCGTTAGTGCTGCATTATCTCCTGAGTATAGACCTGTCAGAGCAAGTTCTTTTTATACTTTCATAAAAATTATTCATTCAAAGACAAAAAAAAAAAAATCTACATTTAAATCTGTGAAAGCTCATGTTCCAATTTGAGCCTAGCAAAACATACTTATGCTAAACTTTTTGCCTAAACAGCATTCATATAGGAGAAGGGGTATGGATTCTCTTATTTTAAATTATGCAGCATTTTTATTGTATTTTTTTCACCACGTTTAGACTTGCTAAGACTGAATAAAAGAGGAAGCATGACACAAAGGGAAGAAAATTGTTGAAATAATGCATTAGGAAAATAGGAAACAGTGAATTAAGGGTCAGGGCTTCAAGTAGTTGTTTTTTTTTTTTGCTTCAGATGGACGCTGTAAATGAACAAGGGTTTGTAAACTGTTCATCGGTGCCTTTTCACCGTTGAACGTGTGTGTACAAGCATGAGTGTATGAGAGAGACATTGGGGGGGAGAGCCACAGGTTCAGCAGTGAACAGATGTGAGCAGATGTGAGGCCGTTCCAGATGCCCTCTTTAACCCCAGAGAGGTTTGCATTGCAGTGACGGCATCTGGGAACGGCAGGAGAAGCTGAACAGGTGTACTGACAGAACTGAGGGGAAAAAGGAAAACGGTTATAGAGGATGACATATTGGTCTGTGTGTCACAGGGATATAACAGGGCTTTAGGCTAAGAGTATCATGGCTGTCCTCCCACTCATCTCCAGAACACCCTGCTGAGCTTCACTGGACACACACAATCACAATCACACACACACACGCAAAGGAAATCCTGTTTGAGGATACAAAACGAGGTTTTTAGTACACATAAAAACCCAAGAATTTTAAAGGAATGGAGTCACTGTGCCATGTTCCTTATCACAAACTACAGTGTGGCACACACTTGAGGTGAATCTGCAATGCATCCAGTCAGCAAATACTGCATGTGCATTCACTTGGTGAGTCCAGGCTCATGTTAATTACACTCACAACTGCACAACATAATCTGATTTAACGTGAAGTACTGAATAATAAACAAGAAGGGGGTTGGTAAATATTTACCAATCAGACATGGCATTAAAACCACTGACAGATGAAGTGAATAACATTGATTATCTCATTACAATGGCACCTGTTACATACAGGCGGAATACATTAGGCAGCAATTGAACAGTCAGTTCTCCAAATTGAGGTGTTGAAAGCAGGAAAAATGGGCAAGTGGGAGCGTAATCCCGTCTCCACCCTGTGTGCGTGGAGTTTGCTTGTCCTCCTCAGGGTCCTCTGCATCAGGGTTTCCTAATTGTAACTCCGGTTTTCTCGCCCAGTCCAAAGATATTTGTTGTAGGCTGGCTGACTGCAGAGCTACCATTCAAGGCGCTAACCTGCCATCAAGAGCAACTTGGGGTTCAGTGTCTTGCCCAAGGACACTTCGGTATGTGGGGTCACGTGGGCCGGGAATCAAACCGCCAACCCTACGATTAGTGGACAACCCGCACTACCACCTGATTCACAGCTACCCATAGCATGTCCATATTATCTGTAGTATGTGAATGTGCGTGCGAATGTGCCCTGCTATGGGCTGGCATCCAGTCCAGTGTTGAATAACAAGAGCGTGGACTAGTAGCTGTGTAGCCTGTTCGGTGATATGAGGTCTGATTATCTTGATGTTGTACAGAATGAACCTACAGGATCATGCAGTTGTTGAAATCTGGTCAATAAAAGGTTAAGCTGTCATCGAAAGTCACCCCAAGGTTTGCTTGAGTGTGGTTGAGCCAAGCTGAACAGTGAGGTTGTAATTGATTGAGGGGCAGGCTGGGATTACGAGAAGCAAATTTCTTGCCAAGTTCAGCAAGTTTGACGAAGCATTCCCTCATCCAGTTTAAGATGTCAGACAGGCAGGAGGATATGCATGTTGAGACAGATGGATCATCAGGCTGGAAGGACAAATAGAGCTGGATGTCATCAGCATAGCAGTGATGTGAGAAGCCATGAGACTCAATCACAGGCCACAGAGATGTAGAAAAGATAAAAGAGCAGTGGACCCAGAACTGATGTCTGGGGAACTCCAGTTGTGAGTTGCTCACTTTCAGAAATCCCTCCCCTTCACAATACCTTGAAGGATCTGTCTGAGTGATAGGATTCCACCCAACGCAGAGTCGTTCCTTTGGAACCTAGGCTCGAGAGACTTGACAAGAGGATCTGATTATTCACAGTGTCAAAGTCAATCGAAAGGTCGAGAAGGATGAGGACAGATGATCTTGAGGTTGATCTTGCTAGTTGTAAGGCGTGAAAGCAGTGACAGAAAGCTGAGCAGTCTCTGTGGAGTGACTGCTTTTGAAGCCAGACTGCTTGGTGTCCAGGAGAATGTTCTGTGTGAGAAAAGTGGAGAGGTGTTTAAAAACAGCTCTTTCAAGGGTTTTGGACAGAAAAACGAGGAGGGAGACAGGTCTGTAGTACTCAACTGCAGCAGGGTTAAGTGTTTTTTTTTTTTAAGCAGTAGGGTAACCCGGGCCTGCTTAAATGAGATAGAGAATGTGCCGATGGAGATGGATGTGTTAAAGATCTGTGTGTGCAGGTAGTAGCGTGGGAGAGATGGACTGAGAAAGGATAGGGTCTACAGGACAGGTTGTTGGACGACTAGAGAGGTTTTGAGACATCAGTCTGATGAGGGGAGACGGAGGACAGTTGAGAGTTACATGTAGGAGGAGCTTGTCTCTAGGTTTAACCTTGTTGGAAAAGAAGCTACATTAACCTAAAGAGCAAATTTCAGACACAAAACGCTAATCTGGAAATCTGATGATTTTGCACCAAATTATACATTTGATCAAGGCTCGAAGAACCATGGCAAAAAGGACATTTGTGCAGTCCTGCCTCCACTGGGGGCCCAATCTCTTGTAACCCAACATTCATAGCTTGGAACCCAACATTCATTTTAGTGACGCAGTAGGGTGTTGGGCATTCCAGCAGCTTTTGCTGGAGATTTAATAAATAGCCTATTAGAAGCTGGTAAAGTATACAAGTTAAATCCCAGTATATATTACTACATGCTTACGTTATGAAACGTACGTTATGATTTTAAATACGTACTAGGAAGAGACACAGCTGCACTTCCTTTTATGATAATGATTATCCTGGTTGATGGAAATGACTGATGGGATTTACCCTCCTGTGGTGTGTTCTTATTTGTTCATTAAGGAACTCTTTTCCGTGGTGTGAGCACGCTCGATTTGTTTTATTTAATACAAAAACCTGACGAGGTATAATTTTGTTAGCGTTTCCTACTCAGAATTTGGTGCTGAATAATAATAATAATTAATAATTATCAATTTGTATAGCGCTTTTTTACAATGGTACATTGTCTCAAAGCAGCTTTACAGAAATATCATTTTTACATTTTTTTTTTTTTACAAGCGACTTACTAATGAGATCACATTCACACACCAATGGTAGCAGAGCTGCCAGCTTGCCATTGGGGGCAACTTAGGGTTCAGTGTCTTGCCCAAGGACACTTCGGCATGTGGAGTCACCCGGGCCGGGATTCGAACCACCAACCCCACGGTTAGTGGATTAGTGGACAACCCGCTCTACCAACTGAGCCACAGCCGCCCTAAGACCGAATGACCGAGCAGAGTGTTGACATATAATATCACTGTTTGCATGGCATTATTAGAGTGGGATTCTGCAAGGTTGTCCTCCCCCATAGGATTAATCTTAAGTGATATCAATATTTGATATTACATAGCTGTTCAAATCTCAATTCTGATTGGTCAGATTTCTATAATTACAGCTCAGACAGTAGTTCTCCTGCAAAGCAAATCAGGTTTGTATTAATTTACTTGTTCTGTTATATAATGTTTCTGATTTTAATAATAGCTGGATTCAAATCAAGCTGTTATTTAACAAGGAGATGTTTATTTAACATTTACGGAAGGAGTCTCCAGTTTCAGGACGTTTCCTACTACAGGAAAGTCTTCAGGACAGAAGAGCTGGTGCTTTCCAGTTTCTTAAGAACTTGACAAGGTGTTCTTATAAACTTCAATAAAGAGTAGAAAGAGGCTGGTGAGGGAATGACTATTTACAGTAAAGCTCCTATAACGTAAAGCATAGCAGGCACTACTTTGTTGTCTGGACGCTTCACATGCAACTATAAACTGATAAAAGAAAAGCATTACATCCGTTGATTGTCTGCTAAATTGTTGGCAAATTGCTCTGGCATATGGGAAACAAAACATCAGACTGCACGGTCATTATTTTACAATCCATGCTCCATGACCCAAGTGCAAGTGTTTTTTTTTTTTTTTTTTGCTCCCTTGTATTTATATTTGAAATTTTCACACTAACTTGCCGCAGGAGTTCTTTATATCAAGCGAACAAATTGGATCAGTGTAAAGTGTCGGCTGCTCATGATGAAGGAGCTTTTCATCTGAAATGCAGGGCAGTGTTTAACTGTGCAGCATGCAACCACTACAAGATCATCTGTTTGTTTGGGGTTTTTTTTGTTGTTGTTTTAAAGGGCACGATTAGCAGCACTAAAAGACATCTGGAGTTAACGAGGCCGTGAAGTTGAAATATTCTTACATAATTTAGATGCTAGATATCGAATTACTGTCTCATACAGAGTTTTTTGCACATCTAGATTGTTTGGATTGCATTTCCGTTTTCCGCCATTCCTCACACACACTCTCTCAAACACACACAGCTTCCCGATCCGTCTCTCAAATTCCAATGCTATGGCTCATCAATACGGACACTTTAAAGCAAAAGGACGTTGTGACTCCTGAGCCTGCTCGCTTTTTAAAACACTTCACTTCCCACTATTGAACTAGCGCAGGTGAACTGATGCTGCTTTCTCGCACACACACACACACAGAGACAGCGACACACACCAATAGACACTGTCCTCTCTGAGGAGGCTCTCAGGGACGGCAGAAGCAAGTCGTGCAGTCCTAGAAAGTCACTGAGCCATGTAGCCCCTGAGTTCCTCAGAAGAACAATGACACAAAGAGAGCACGGTGGGGATTGGCCGAGTGCTCCGATCACACACACCTAGAGTGGCCTCACCCGCTTTGGAAACCCTGAAGATCAATGAAGCTCATTCAACCTAAGCGTTTGGCTCAGTCTTACAGCCTCGTGCGCACACACACAAATCAGGACCATAAAGGCCCCAAACAGAGCAGAGCAATGCATTAGGATGGAAAACCTACCTTTCAGTAATGAGTTTTAGGAAGAACTGAGAGAGAAAGAGATTTGAAAAAAAAGAAGAAAAAAGATCTGAGAGAACGAGTGTGAATGTGTGTGTGTGTGTGCGTAAGAGAGTGAGAGAGAGAGAAAGAAAATGACCAGAAATCGATCAGCGCTCCAGGTAATCTCGGTCTACGTTCCGATCTGTGTGGACTGGTGACATTGCCGGCTTGGCACACACGGGAAGAGATCAATGCGCTCCTTTTTGTTCTGCTGTAATCCTTAACTATCTAGAAGTAATTAACCTTCACAGCAGAGGAAAGGAAATAAATAGGCAGGGGAGGGAGGAAGTCTGTGGAACGCCAGGGAATAGCAATGAGACAGACGAGGCTCCGATTTTCCCCTTCAGTGGCTGAACAGATCTCATTCCATAGGCAGGTTACGCAACTAAGACACATGCACTCGAGATCTACTGTAAATGAGGTACAGATACCTGGCACCAGTATCTTAGATACCATAACTGCATTATGTATTGAATTTCTTTACAACTAATAAAAAAATAAATCCTGGGCCAATATCCGGGGCACAGCACCAATTTAATACTTATTCAACAGCACCAATTTTATACTCGCTGAAGTAACTTCAAATGAACTTCATGAATACTCGCAGTGGCAACAAATATAAGAATACTTCAAACCAAGTCACATGGAATAAACATTTTCTAGTTGTGTTTACTCCACAGCAAGAAAAGAAAAAAAAAATACATCCCATAAAATATTAAGAAAACTGTGCTATGGCAACGTAAGAACTGTCAGTCACTGCTGAGTATCTGCTGCTCTCCAGCCACGGTGCTTTGAACTGACCTTTTCCCATTTGGTCCCTGCTTATGCTAATTCAACATTTAGATAATGTTAGCTTCCGTTTAATGCAAAACCTGCACTTTTAAAGTGGCCCCATTTTAACCAGCGTGTATGGGGAAAAAAGATTTAATCACACATTTAAAAAAAAATAAAAAAAATTAAATAACCCCAGGTAAGGAATGTAGTATGTAACCTAAAACCCACCAGTTAGGGTGAGATTAGTGGCGCTATAGCGCAGAAAGCAATTTTGACAACCAGTGTAAACACTGAAGGGGCGTATTCTGGAAGAGCGAAGAGAACGGATGTTGAGTTCTTGTTATCGTTGGTGTCTGAGAACAGAGAACTTGTTGAAAGTCACAGCGCAAATCCTTTTTATTTCCTTTTCTGTGCTCCTTAACAGTTTGTGTACCTTGTGGTGCTACATGTCAACATTTAAGGGATTATTCTTCTCAGCGGTAAAAGACGATAGGCCGATCAGCCGAATAGTGGATTGCGCCACCTAGTGTGCAGGCGTATGTCGCGCTCAGTTTGAAAGGACCTTAACACACTCAGAGGAAAGGGCTATCTGCCTCCTTCTGCAAGCATGAGCTCAAATCCCCAACCCTATGCCCCCTTCCCCTGGTAAACGCCTGCGCATCGCATATATTTGCACACTGCATCCTGATAAGCGGTTATATTTTATGACACAGTAAAACTTGCCTGTCAAAAATGAAATCCTAAGTCACATGTTCACATGCTGAAAGATAGAATCATTATTAGGGCCCAAGCACCGATGGTGTGAGGCTTTATTGGATCCGTTTCGTCTTCTTTTCTCAAATTAATCGCATTTTACAGGCCATAAATATACCCCGAAAACTCTCGAAAATTCATACACGCATTAGAACTGGTGAAACATCTGATTGGGGTTCCAGAATTGAACATGGCAAAATGGCTCAATAGCACCACCTACAAAATTCAACAATGTGCGACTCGCACTATGTTTCACCTACATGTACAAATTTCGGTACACATGTGTAACATGCCAATACTTACTAAAGAGTCTCTTAAACCCATGGCCTAAACTCAGCAGGAAGTCAGCCATTTTGATTTCTCTCTTAAATTTTTGCACAGATTTAGCCATTTCCAGGTCTCGTAATTTAACGAGATTTCCTCAGATTGACATCACATTCGTTCATCCTCATCGAAAGGCCTCGATGATGGTTAATTTCAAAGCTTTTGAGTTACTGCTACACGGCGTGGGCGTGGCGATCTCACAAAGGTTGATGGTTCGCCAAGAAACAGGAAGTTGTTATAACTCCAATAGACAATATCCATTCTGCTCCAGACGTCAAAAGTTTGATAAACGTCCCGGCCTGAAGACATCTACATTCCAACATTCAGTTATATTCATAGTGCCACCTACTGGCAACAAAAAGTGACATGTTTTACACTGTAATGCACTCCTATCAACATATAAAAATATGCCAGCATGTGGCAAATATGCTAGCAACATGCTAGAATAACTTATCTAAATGCTAAAGCACGCTATTAATTCCATGAAATAGGAAGTTGTTATAACTCAAACAATGTTCAATCAGCCCCAACATGCACCAGAGTGCGAGGGCCCGTTTATCGCTGCTTGCAGATTTAAAATAATCCTTATAATTACTTTGGTCCATCAAACCATTCCTGAACAATTTTTGTAGTGAGGCTGGGTGCATAATCCCGCTGAAAAAGGCCAATGCCATTAGGGAATGAAGGGGTGTACCTGGAGTGTAGCAGTGTTTTGGTAGGTTTTACGTATCAAAGTAACGTCCACATGAATGCCAGGACCCAATGTTGCCCAGAGCATCATATTTTGATAAGTACTAACCACTACATGCCAGGAACACCCAACCGGACCTGCTGTTTTGCTGTTTCTAGCCATCACAGTTTGACCCTTGTCAAGGTCTCTCAGATCCTTACATTTACCAATTTTTCCTCATTCCATCACATCAAGATCGAGAACTGACTGTAATATATCCCACCCCTTGACAGGTGCCAGTGTAACGAGATAATCAATGTTATTCACTTCACCTGTCAGTGGTTTTAATGCTATGGTAGATCGGTGTATATTAACCATTTGGATGGAAGCACGACTTGTATGCAAATACAGTATGGTGAAAATCATACGGTAGACTAGGTAACTCGCAAAAAAACACATCTATTGGACAGCATTTTTACTCTGACTTCTGGCCACAGCACAGCACAGGTTAGTGCTTTCACAAGTCCAAGACAGTTAATTTAATTCACAAAGTGCTTGCTAATTAGATAATTAGCTGTGGGAACTCTTCTGCATCTCTGAAGGACTGGGTGAGAAGTCGTGAAGTACTATTGTACATTCTGAGCAAAGTGTGATGCATATAGGAATGCACCCAGAAACCAATCGCAAACAAGACCTGGTTTTAAATGTATAAAACCAGGAGCAATACATACATACACACAGTGCCCTCGACAAATATTGGCACCCTTGGTAAATATGAGCAAAGAAGGCTGTGAAAATTTTTCTGTATTGTTGAACCTTTTGATCTTTTGTTCAAAAACTCTCATGGATATCAGAATAAACACAAAAATGGTTTACTGACCACAAAATTAAGGTCCTGCCATGGCCATCCCAGTCCCCTGACTTGAAACCCATAGAAAACCTGTGGGGTGAACTATAGAGGGAGAGTCCACCGGCGTGGAACTCGAAATTTGAAGGATCTGTATGGGGGAGCGGTCTCAGATCCCTTGACATGTATTCTCCAACCTCATCAGGCATACATTCTCTTGTATTCTCCAACCTCAGCAGGCATAATAGGAGAAAACTCAGAGATGTTATCTTGGCAAAGGAAGGTAGCACAAAGTACTGACTAAAAGGGTGCCAATAATTGTTGCACTTCAATATTTAACAAAGTTTTTTTTTTAATAAACCTGTGTCGTGTTTACAATTGTTTGATGTCCATGAGAGTATTTTTGTGATTTTTTTAAAACTTATTTATCGAGTCTCAGCTTTTTGTCATATTCAGATATAAACCTTTAAGTCTTCAGACTCAGGGCTCTGTGGTTTCTCAGCAACATGACAAGCTGCATTTTTCATCGTATTAACATCAACAGAAAGTAAAACGGGCTGACGAGAGAAAAAAAAAAAAAAAAAAGAAGCTGACTTGTTTTGCTTGTTTATGTTGAACACAATAAAAGTATCTGAAAATGGATAAAAGTATGATGCGGTTCTTTAAATCAATAAATAACTGTGACCATTGTTACAAGGCGAATAAAACACTTTAGAAAAATTATTCAACTTTGCGGTGGTAACGGTCATTAACTTAAAATGGTAAATGGCACACTTATATAGAGCTTTTATCCAAAGCGCTTTACACTGTGTCTCATTCACCCATTCACACTCACACCCCCCCAATGGTAGCAGAGCTTGGGGTTCAGTGTCTTGCCCGCGTACACTTCGGCATGTGGAGTCACGTGGGCCAGGAATCAAACCGCCAACCCTACGATTAGTGGACAACCCGCTCTACCACCTGATCCACAGCCGAATCGGACCGTTTCACACCACCCCATGTTGAGTATATATCTTAAATCATCATGCCCTGTTGTTTTCATTACATTCCTTACAAGGCTAACCCAAAGTTTTCGGTTAAAAGTATCGCTACAAATCGGTCAGCGTATAAAGGATAATCTCTTCGCTAAACGGTTTTCTTTTTGGAAAAAGGTTAATGTTAGGGTTAACACGATCATGTGCAATGCAAACATGTCGGTTTGTAGGAAAAACAACAAAACAGAACCTCACTCGCCCAATCTTGATTTAATTGCGGTCTAGACATGAAAGCTTTTTCCACATAGGAGACAGGTAAAAATGTCATCCCGAGACACTAATCCCATCAGATAAGGCTAAAGATATAATTAATAGTGTGGTGTACAGTACAGTGCTGCTAAAAGAGCAAATTTGGACTGTGATGATGATAAATGCTGCTTTGTTTTCACTCCCAAATGCCCCCCCTTGTAACGGTAAAGCTACAACCAGATAAATCGTCCCAATAACAATAGCAGTATTGACAAAACCTATCGAGGGAACCTAATTACTGAGAGGTCTTGTAGTGCAGGGAAGGAAAGAAAATCTCTATACCTGTAAGGACAGTGAAGGGAATTTGCAAGTTAAATAAATAGTAAATTGGGCCAAAAATATCTGTTTGGAGCACTAACAAAAATAGGTGTGGCACGTATGATGGTATTTTATTTTATCATCATCATCATGATAATTTACTTTACAATCCTTGCTTTTAATCACATCACACAATAATTTGTTAAACAACTGAGCAACTAGATGCTTTATTTATGTGAAGGACGTAGCACTGGTGTCACCCTGGGATGTTAAACTGCATAGCAACCGGCAGCTGATTGGATGTCGGCGATTTATGCCGTTATCATAGTTATCCATTTATATAACAGCTGTCTGATAATCCCTCCTGTACTGAAATATTTTGGTAAACAGTGAAATGAAAAATGATTGAAGTCACTGTTGTACCGTCTTTTTTGCTGGTGTGTTTTGTCTGCTTTATAACTTGTTTTGCTCCACACACACACACCTTTCAGAGTATTAAACTTACCCACAAACTCCGACAGGAAGACGACGAAGAAGGGTGTGACGAGGTCATTGATGCCCTGCACATAGCCGCTGGCAGGATGTCGGATTGCCCAGATAAACAGAATCCTCTCAAAGACCTACCACACAGAAAAAAAAATATCTAGTTTTATATACTTATATTTCAAAGTGCAAAAGGTTAACATCCTCAAAGGTTTCTGGAAGAAAACTGGTTTTAGAATTATTTTAGAATTTGTCTGCAAAAACAAAGGAAAAAAAGATTCAATTAAAATGAAAATAAAAGAATCTAAAACAAGGTGAAATTAAGAACTTATTTGCATTGAAGTTGCCGTTACCATCTCTATCTTCAGAGCTATGAAACAATGAAACCTTTTGGACAGATATGATTTTTTTTTCACTACCGATATTTTAACCAATTTGTTAATACGTATTTTTGTTTCTATAACCCTCTTAATTTTGTATGCAAACTATGCAACACTATATTTATTGTATATCCTTATCCCAATGCATAATATTCACCAGTACAACATGTATAAAGAATGTATACTTGGTGTAAGTGATTCAGAATGCAGTTTCACTTAAGATACAGTAGTACCTCGATCTACGAGCAGCTCCATCTACGAGATTTTCGACCTACGAGATGGAACTCGGAGCAAATTTCTGCTCGAACAACGAGCTGAGGTTCGAGCTACGAGATGGGAAAATTTCGAAGATTGAAGATTTTGAATTTAC
>JAFFST010046991.1:2870-40444 GCA_022414735.1 Noturus placidus
GTTTAGGGGGGCAATCACTTTTTCACACAGGGCCATGATGGTTTGGATTTTTTTTCACCTTTAATAATAAACACCTTCATTTACAAATTGCATTTTGTGTTTACTTGTGTTGTCCTTGACTATTGTTTAAATTGGTTTGATGTTCCGAAACACTTAAGTGTGACAAACATGCAAAGGAACAGGAAATGAGGAAGGGGGCAAACACTTTTTCACACCACTGTACATAGTTTGAGTGATACACACTTTATAGCAAACGTATACAGTGGACTGGTTAGTGTCTTTGTGATTGACAGGAGAGAAAGTATTCCATCCCTCACACCCAGAAAGCACATCCAATTTTGCTCACTTTTTTGTATCATTGTAGAGATCCAAACTCACAATAGAACAAACACTTTTCTGTTGTGCTACTTGGGAGTTAAGCTTGTGACACCTCTTTGATGCCACATTTTGGTCTAGGACACAATAGGGTGAGACATAAACAAATGATAATGATGGCAGCCGTTACCTTATCTTTACGAATCAGCTCGAATGCAGCAAGTAGTTCACCAGCTGCTTTGCCACCTTTCAGGATGGGGTACCACGCCAGACGAGGAGAGGAGGCCACAGAAGGCTGGCATATACTGCGTCCCATAAACTCATCTGCCCCCTGTTGGACAAGTCAAAGGACAAAAGCCATTCTGTTATATTATCTGATTCAGAACTATATTACGCATCCCATAAATTTAGTCTTAAGCCAGTAACTATGGTAAAATCGATATCAACACCATTCTCACACCAGCAAACAACTGATACTGGTAGAAGTACATAGTGTACAATGGAAAACCAGTGTAGCACCTGTTAATCCATCTGATAAAAATATAATTAACATTTAAAATTCTAGCCAGAACTGTGAAATAACCACCTAACCCATACTTTGCTTTTTGAAGCACCAACATGCATGAACACATTTACAGACATATAAGCATATGTACATGTAAATGGTCACACACCCTCATCTGCACACTGCACACTCACATAAGTGTCTTGATCGTAGAGCTCCACCACAATGTTTGGCGGGCTTTTCTCTGTCACTTTGGGATCTCCGAATATCTCCACCTCATAGAAGATAAGAGTCTGATCCCAGGTGGGGTTAAGCGTGTTCCTGATGGTCACTGTCTTCTGGCTCTGGTGCAGGAATGACACAATGGCATAGGGATCTGCCAAGAAATGTCGAAATTCAGCATCAAACAGAACAGATTTGATGGAAATATTTTGATAAAGAAACTGTGCTGTATAGCGACATATAGTGAACTATTTCCTCAAATCCTAGAGAGGTAAACCTTAAAACATACGATCTTTAAAACAGAGTATTGCAAATCAGATTAATCTGTCAAATTATAGTGTAAGATCATTCCGGCAGTAAATTCCATTACATTGTAATAACATCCAATGGATTCCTTTGTAATTTAATAATGGTGATTTTGTTATGTGCTGCAGTGATAGACAAATAAAATGGAAAGAAACAGTTGCCAGTGTTAGGATGTGCAACCGCAAAAACTAGCAGAGGTCTGGTTGTCATTAAAACCGAAGGCAGTGATTTAGTAGTTAATGAAAGTCTTTCTTTCAAGGCCTCCAATGCATCACTGAGCGTAATAAACTGTGGTGTTTCTGTCTTTGATAATATAATAAGGGTGATGAAGACAGGAATACAGTGCCAACTGAACTAGTGAAAATAGCCAAATACCCAGAGTTGCAAGGAAACTGTCTGAATTTTGGTCATCCAAATGTAATGTCTATTCAAGCGTGCGTGCGTGTGTGCGTGTGTGTGTGTGTGTGTGTGTGTGTGTGTGTGTGTGTGTGTGTGTGTGCGCGTGTTTGTGTAAGCACCAATGAGTTAAATTTATATATTCTGAAGTGAGCCAAAATGAAAATGAATGACATAAACTGCTTAGGAATGCCTGAAATTGAAGAGACAGTCTCAGTTTATTATTACTGTCCACGTAAACTGTCCTCAATGGGATAGTTTCACTAGGGAGGGGAAAATGGACCTGCTTTTTCCCAGCTCCAATTAACACATACACACAAACTTATACCCCTTCCCACAAAACATTCTGTCTCAAATAAACAGAGGCATAAGTAAGCCAAGTGTGCACCATCACCCAGGAGTCAATGGGAAATAAATACAGGCGAGGGCTAATCGGGTTGCACAGAGTAAATAAATACTCCTCCTGAGGGGATTGTGGGACTGGACAACGGCGCAGCAATGGCCGCCCACGTGTATGACTCAACCATGCGAGACTCTAAAGAGCACTGCCATACAGTCAGACGACAGAGGAGGCACTGCCAGTATGCATTGTTTGCAATCTGTCAACATTATAGTGTTGGCTTGTTCAAGTGCAGTGTATCATTTTTATATTCTTAAAAATGTATCAGGGTGCCTGGGAAAAAACTGTAGCCACAGTTAAGTCATAAATAAATGCATTTTGTAGCCAACCACAAGACAGCATGTTGAATATTGGGTGGAATCGCACATAGTTGGCACATTTTTATGCCATTATCGAGACTTTACCAAATATTTAAGAGCATATATTGTTCTTCGGTATTGTATTTGAGAGGCAGAGGCACTGGGTTATAATTAAATGATTATATGAATTTATTTATTTTCCAATTTCATTTTCATTTACAATTTTCATGGTCAGATTCCAAAGAAGGGGTCCAAACTCTGGCAGATGTGGTCATTACAAGCAAATTCATACACTCATAGAAAATCACATTAATTTAACAAACTAAAAGGTTCTTTGGTTGGGGGAGCCCCTAAAGATTCCACACAATATCCAAAAAAAATATATTTCCCTTGTACCACAGCATTGTTGCATTGTCAAATATGATTGGTCAGAAGGTGTTGATTAATTCTCTTTATTAACAGATGCTGACAATAATTGAATGCACTTGCATTAATATATTACAGTTTCTATAGTAACAGCTCAAATATAGAGACTTGTACGCTGAATATTCTACATAATCTAATGCTACTAAAAAACAGCTGGTTAACTAACAAAGAAAATTGGAAAAGTGTTGATATGGTGAAGCTTTCTGAAAGTAGACATTTGTAAAGATTAATATGGGATGAGTCCTTGGTGTCAGAGCTTCGTAATGGTCAGCAGGTTTTCTGTTACGGGGGAGTATTGAGGACAGAAGATTTTGCACTTTATTATTTCTCTGTAATATGACAGGCTGAATATTTTGTCTTATTAATTACAAGTAAGAGAAAGAAAAAAGAGAGACTGGTGATGGAAGGATTGTTCATAGCTGCTGTAACATAAGTGATAACAGGAACTAACTATAAACAGTTGTATGAAGCATACAGTTTTGTTCATTAATAAATGAAACGTTTGAATTATTGGCAAAATGCTGTGGTATAAGAGGAATAAAAAAATCCACTTTGGGATAGTAACACCTGCTAGATAATGGAGTATTTTCACACCCTGTCGTGTTTTATGCCTTATATCAACAATCCCTATTTTGAAGATTGATTTTTTTTGGATGTGTGATCAATCTTCACATCACCAGAATGCAAATTTAATGTTCTGGTGAATTTTCAGTGCAGTGATGTTTGACTGTGTGGCATGGTGACACAGCAAGTAGCATTGCTACCTTGCGACTCCAGGATCCCTGGGTCAATCCTGAGCTCAGGTCACTGTCTATGCAGAGTTTTTGTACATGTTTCTGCTTGGGTATCCTCCACATTCTCCTGTTGCCTCCCATGTCCCAAAATATTTCAGTAGGTGGACTGATTAATTGACTTTAAATGAGTGTGTGATTGTGTGTGCACAATGCCCTACGAGGGACTGGCATCCTGTCTAGAGTGTATTTCTGAATCACGCTTGGTGATCCTGGGAAAGACTGTGGATCCACCATGACCCTACCAAGGATAAAGTGGCTACTGAAAGTGAGTGAGTGTTGTTTGGAACATGGTCTGTCTACCCAGTGGCTTTAGTCTTTCTGCAATGTGGTCACTGTAATCGAAGATGAAATTGTGGATGCAGTTAAATTTTTTGCTCCTTTATAAATCTTGTTGCACATCATTTTATTTTATTCAGCTCCAACTCATTCATCCAATCCTGCACTGATTTATATAATTTCTCTAAACTTCTGAAAAATAACTATGGGTCCGGCAAAGTCTGGTAAGTGACCCTAAAATTTCCTGAAGATTTGTAGTCATTGCGCCATGCCTAGTGATTTATACTGGCTTCATATTTTTGAAAAGATTAGCTTTTTTTAAATTGGATTAAGCACAGGACCTGTATAACTTGGTTTCCATTATCTCATCAAAAACTAAGAGTAAAATCATACATGCAAAGCCACACTTCTCCTTTGCACCCAGTTTCTCTGTTTTTAGCGTAGTGGGCGATAACTGCAGAGCATGTAGAGTGATGACAGTGCTTTAATGATACAGCACACCTGATGTCTTATATCAAATATCTGACTAACAATACTTTAAGGTTTAATCACATCAGTTCATTTGATGTGGATCTGCTGTAGCCTTGTTTTTAGTTTTTCATGTTTTCATGATTGGAGTCAAGATATCTGCATGACTACAATATAACAACAGGGTCAGCCTTATCAAACCAAATAATAGCAGTAGTAGGTCAAATTGGATTATTTTTCCTGCCAGTGTGCTAAAAAAAAATGATTGAAAATGATGCAATGTTTGCTCTGATTGGGACAGACCATTCATTCATGAGCAGAATCTATTAGCCATTATACTGTTCTTTAATGAAAAAAAAAGGATAACTGTCTTTTCCTGCATTACTGCTCTCATAAAACCAATAGGAGGGAAAAAAAAAAAAAAAACATGAAAATGCCTTTAGTACATAAGAAGCCATTGTTCATTAGGCAGACTAAATGATGACAGTGAAACAGTAGCCCTGAAGGCTTTCCCACAACATCTGGAGCCACATTCAGGCATCACAGTCCAGAACTTTCCACCTGATAAGCATGGTTAGTGTTTATATCAACGTCGGTATCTAGTGAGCTAACCACACTCAAAAGGCCAAATCCCCCTTCACCAAAGCACAAATCTACGTCATAGTAGGATAGTAATTCTGATGTCTGTGCACATGTACTTGCACACAAGCCAAGACACACACACTTTACTTAACTTGCTTTAGTTTTTGTCTCCAAGGATACAAGGTATGAGAAGCCAAACCACCACTATTAGCTATCTTCATTAAACTATAACTACATGACCTCATAGAGGCTTGCATGCACCTAATGAACAACAAATTTTAAATATTTCCTTGTAGGCCCTTTTAACTTTATTAAGTTAACTTGCTGTCACTCTTTGGATTCATATTAATGGTTATAGTCCATTAATGAGTCTAATATTTGCACTGATTCAATTTCTGTTCATCTCAAACTGAAGCTGAAGAATATGTCTCCTATTAAGCAATATAGTTCAAATGTATTGACTTCCAAATGTAGCTAGATAGAAAACAAAAAGACTATTCAAGAGCAACATTTGTTTTACTACTACACTGTCTTCTGTTGTGTCCACAGCAGTAAATCTGCTGTGTTTCTCTACACTCAGGGCTAATCTCTACCAAAACTGCTTTATCCCAGTCTTTGCCAAGCACCATATTTTACCCGCTCTGGCATAAACTTAGCCAAGGGTACGCGAACATTGAGTCTCACAAGACTTCACTTTTCTGATTTTGTTATTTAAAAAAAAAAAAAAACCCTTCTATTATTCTATTCTAGGGCGGCTGTGGCTCAGTCGGTAGAGCGGGTTGTCCACTAATCCACTAATCGTGGGGTTGGCGGTTCGAATCCCGGCCCGGGTGATCCCATGCCGAAGTGTCCTTGGGCAAGACACTGAACCTTAAGTTGCCCCCGATGGCAAGCTAGCACCTTGCATGGAAGCTCTGCTACCATTGGTGTGTGAGTGTGTTCTCATTTGTAAGTCGCTTTGGATAAAAGCGTCTGCTAAATGAATAAATGTAAATGTAAATGTATTATACTGAGCAATGCTGACCTATTTTTTTTTTCACACAGCAGATACATAAAAAAAGTTATTCCGCCTCTATTACTGCTTTCAATGTGCATCGTATTAGTCTTACCATTAGACCCCAATCTATGATGCAGTATGAGCATGCTTGGTGCATTTTCATGGCATCACAATCAGATTTTGCTGATGTCTGGTGCATGCCTCAGAATCAGACTAACAGTGCAACAGTGGCTCACATTAAGAAAGTACTATTAGGACACCCAGGAGACTGCAGAAATAACGAAGGGCTCCAGGGTTAAAAGGTCAGAGCGGCACAGCTTACACACGTGGCATTTTGACAAACAACTACAGATGCTTATAATAAATGGCAGATTTGCACAAGAACAGCTTCTGCCAAACACATCTGCACTTGGCTCCCGCAAAGCACATCTGCTTCAAAACTAAAAGCACTTTCTTAACACTAAAGATCAATGTTAGAGAATACCAAGTTTTAAAGTCGATTTTCATGCATAACTGACATGACATATGATTCTGACCCACCTGAGAAACTGTCTTTATCCATAGCCAGCAGGTCTCTAGCCTGATACAGATAGCAGCGCAAATGGTAACGTGTTCCACCTGAAACACAATGCAGAACTCAGTGCCTCAGTACATGTTGTGTTTTAATACTTAAGGATTCTTTAGCAATTCTGTCTACTTACTATCAAAGAAGCATGAAATGGTGGGACGATTGACACCAAAGGTTGTAACAGACTTGTCATCGTTTTTGTCATCAGTCACATTGCCCTGTTCGTGGACAGAAAAAGAAACATTAGAATGAAACACTGAGCCAATTAAGCAGTAATATGTTCCCTGAATGTAAACAAGACTTGCATATTTTGGCTGTTGAGCAGGACAAAGAATTATTATGCTGGATCAGATATCTAACAATTCCAACCAAGAGTGTAATGGAGAATGTGTTAATGATCTGCATACCGTCAGTTAGTAAGAGGGCAACTCCATCTGTACCACAAACCACTGGCACTAAACTACTGTACGTCACCACCTCGTGGTGCTGGAATTTCAAATGAAGTAGCCAGATAAAAAAAAATCATTAAAAAAGAAACATCTAATTGTGTGTCTTGTTTAAAGGGAAAGCGCTGTGTCATCTGAGGTTCTACCGACCTGCGTGACTTATTGCCTTATTTGTGGAAAAAAAATATTTTGTTCCTTAAAACAAGGCTCAGAGTTTAAACCAGTCATGGCTAAAATAGGATATGACAAATAAAATACACAAAATACAGCAAACCAAATTGTATTGAAACCAGTTCAGTGCTGGAATCCACCAAATTCATCTGTGGAATTGGCTCGTATATCATAGCATCATTCCAGTGGTCACAGAAACAGCTCAGTGCCATGTGCCATCCGTGGCTTTGAGGCCATGGAATAGTAACAGATCTCATATGCTTAATATGCCTATAATATTGAAGAATTTATATGCAACATGAGTGGTACTGCTACATACACGGAGAGATGACTAAACTAGGTGAAATGCAATCATGCAATAAAGGAAACAAGGCAGTGCCACAGTGAGGAATCAGTTCACCCAGCTCTAAACCACTGCATAACCACTAGCGTGTGCCCAGCATCAGCTCATGCCAATCCAACAGAGCTTGCTTTCTGGCTTCAGAAAGAAGTGCATAGACACAGTAGAGTATTTAAGCTAAAGAGTTCTGCCATGTTAATCATCATTTAGAAAACGCCAGTCTAAAAAAAACCTCCATCACAGAATTCTTTAACCTTGTAAACTTTCAGAACCATTCAGTCCAGACTTTCATTCCTTATTCTCATAAATGCACATCTCCCATATGAGTCTAACTCCTAAAGATTAAGGATTTACTGGATATCTGAACTGTGTATACAGTTTTCTAAAATGATAGATGGAAATGTAGCAGGGACTAAATTAATATTTTCTATTTAATATTACAAATACAACCTTTTTTTTCTCCCACTTTCATTTGACCTTATTACTCTCAGAGCCAGAACATCATTCCTAAATGATTTTTTATGATTAAAGAAAGTAATCCAAGTACATGAATTTTCACGTATTGTTCCTTCTTGGAATGTTTCATTTGGAAAAATATATTTTCCAATTTTAGTTGTAATTTTAAAAAGATAATTTGAAGCCCATAAACGGCTATGATCATCGCTTGGGTGGGCATTGAACCTGAAACCAGACTCTAAATGTAATTATTAGTGCCCACTGTATAGATAGATTATGAGTTCAGAAACTGCCAGGGGATCCCCGACACACAGCTGGTAGCATTAACAGGGCCTTTGAATAAACGACCCGACTTCATCCAGAGCGATGTAAAACTCAGATCCAGCCAAGCCCACATCACAGCCCACGCGAAAGCAGCCTGGAATGGATGTGACACAACAGACCCAGTAGACTGGGAGCCTGAGAAACGAGTGAACATACTGTACTGTACACACACATTTTCCGTTGCACACACACACACACATACACACAGATCTGTCTTTATTTTCGGGTAATTAGTCTCCCATGGTGCCATTATTTCACCATGCTGATTCTTCACTGGTTGCCCAGTCATTCTCAGCACCTCAGGCCCATCCAAGCCCAAAGCCATTTATGCCCATTTTTGTTCTCTATTTCTCCAAATCAAGCTTCAACCTTAACGTATGTAACGGACTGAGTATGTTATAATATGTTATATTCTTGCTGCTGATGTCTGTGATCAATGTTTCTTCTCTTTCTCTCTCTCTCTCTCTCTCTCTCTCAGTCTTGCTATTGTCAGATCTTCTCAAAAGTTCACACCTTTACTCTCACATCCTTTTTCTCTTTTTTGTCTTTCAATTACTCCTGTTCAGTTTGGTTTTGTTCAATCTACAGCTCTGTAAATTGCAATTTGTTCACCCTCTTTACCAGTGAGCACTCCAGGGCAAAGATGGCCGCCGGTCCAGTCTTCTCCAGAGGTTCCATGCGGCAACGCCAGCGGCGACGGCGGAACAAGTCTGTCTTCTTTTGCTTAAGGTGGAACTTCCAGCCAAAGAGAGAGGCATACTCCCAACCCTCCCGCTCAGACTCATCTGGACGCTGCTGTTGGACGTCATACACACACACACACACACACACACACACACACACACACACACACATTGTGGAGCTTTAATTCAACAGTTCTGGGATTAAAGAGATTCTTCAGATCTGCGCTCTCAGAGCACCACCATGAGGATAGCATAGGAAATGTAAGGGATAATTCTTCAGTTCTCTCTCTCTCTCGCACTCTGACTCAATCTTTCTCGCTCACTCAGCCTGACTCATCCTGAAGTGGTTTCCAGTGTACCTCTTTATCCCTCGGCTTCTTTGTCTCATCTATCATCGAAAACAGTGAGATAATCTCAACAATACATCATTGTTAATAAAACACGTGTGCTTTAGCTATTATGTCTAGGGTTTTCAGGATACACACACAGATTTTCAAAAACAGAATCTCTGTCTCTGTCCTTCACATGCACATGCACACACACACACACACACACACACACACAGACACACACACACACATGCACACATGCACACACTCTTCCACAGATGATTAACATTAGGCATATTTGTGGTAAGACGCTAAATTTGGATGAGCTGCAGATTTCTTGCCAAGGCAGAATAAGACTCATAGATTAGAGACATGGGATCGATTTCAGATTAGTGTCAGATGGTGTGATTGATTAGGTGTCCTCTCAACCTCCATCTACAACCCAGCAGAACTCCACTTTCATCTGCCAAATACTCTACAGAACTCCACTCACCATCCCACCACACTGACATTTCCCAGAATCCCCCTGAACTCAGACAGCGGGTATGTAGCATCAAACCGAGAGTAAAGAGCAGTGGTGAAGTGGATATTTTTTATCTAGTTCCCAATAAAAGAGTGAGGAAAAGTTTGAATTTTATTGCACTTATGAAAACCATATGACTTAGATTTAACTAATAATGGTGAGATAGCAGTGTGGTACCTTTCTGAGTGCTTCCATTTTCTGCAGGTCTCGGCGGCGAAGACGGATCCAGCGACGCCGGCGATTGGTGTGGTACATTTTCTCAGCTGGAACCCAGGATTTAGGCCGACGGTCAGGAGGGATGGGAATTCCATACTCCCACCCTGAGGATAACGGTATTAAGAAAGAATTTTCGTTGTCTTTTAGATTATAAAATATTCTTTAAAACAAATGCATAAATTACCATGTGCTTATATCCTTAATATCCATTGTTTAATGCAATTTCATTAGCAAAAGTACAATCTACTCGTAAATAAAGGTTTATCATAGACAATGGTAAAACACCATTATAGTTTCTATACCCTGATCATCTACAGCGCGTTTTAGATCTTTACTCCATTCTTCGTCTTCCCAAATCCAGCCTGGGGGACACTCAATATCATCTTTAGGCACTGCTTTCTCTCCGTTCTGTTCCCCCAGTGAACAAATGCAAAACAGCATCTCAGTCTTTACTGTTTGACGGGCTACTTTAGGACAAGATTACTTCTTTAATTTCAGTTTGGAAAACCACATAGTGGACATCAATAAACTTTATATGGAGACAAATCCTGTACAACTATATAAAGTTCTTTATGCTCACCACATCTGTGTAACCTTCTGGCATGCCGATCCATTGTCCTCCCGGCAGCCGCATCTGATTTTCAAACACTTCCTCCATAAAAGTCATGTGTCCAGCGTCCACATCATATAGCAGGCTGGGCAACATAAAAATATGAAAAAAAAACACAACATCTGGTCAATAAAGCTTAATTAGGATTCACTGGATTATGCAATCAAGGACATACTCAGTATCAGTTTATATAGAGTGTCCTCAACTAATATTGGCACCATTGGTAAATATGAGTAAAGAAGGATGTGAAAATTTGTCTTTATTGTTTAACCTTTTGAATTTTTTCCTTTAAAAATTCATGAAAATAGTCTGCTCTCATGGATATCAAACAACTGCAAACACAACACAGGTTTATTTATTTTATTTTATTTTTTTAATTTATTTAAACAAAAAATGCTCTGCTCTCATGGATTTCAAACAATTGCAAACAAAATAAAAGTTTATTTAAAAAATATATTTGTTAAATATTGGTGTGCAACAAATTACTGGCACCTTTTTTGCCAATACTTTGTGCTATCTCCCTTTGCCAAAATAACAGCTCTGAGTCTTCTCCTATTGCCTGATGAGGTTGGAGAATACATAGCAAGGGATCTGAGACCATTCCTCCATACAGAATCTCACCACATCCTTCATATTTCAAGGTCCACACTGGTGGACTCTCCTCTTCAGTTCACCCCACAGGTTTTCTATACGTTTCAAGTCAGGGACTGGGATGGTCATGGCAGGACCTTGATTTTGTGGTCAGTAAACCATTTTGTGTTGATTTTGATGTATGTTTTGGATTACTGTCCTGCTGGAAGATCCAACCACTGCCCAATTGAAGCTTTCTGGCAGAGGCAGTCAGGTTTTCATTTAATATGAAAATAGGGCGGCTGTGGCTCAGTCGGTAGAGCGGGTTGTCCACTAATCGTGGGGTTTGTGGTTCGAATCCCGGTCCAGGTGATCCCATGCTGAAGTGTCCTTGGGCAAGACACTGAACCCTAAGTTGCCCCCAATGGCAAGCTAGCACCTTGCATGGAAGCTCTGCTACCATTGGTGTATGAGTGTGCTCTCATTTGTAAGTCGCTTTGGATAAAAGCGTCTTGTAAATGTAATATCTGTTGATATTTGATGGAATCCATGATGCTATGTACCCTAACAACATGTCCAGGTCCTCTGGCAGAAAAACAGCCCCAAAACATTAAAGAGTCACCACCATATTTAACCGTGGGCATGAGGTATTTTTCCATATGGCTACCTCTCTGTGTGCGCCAAAACCACCTCTGGAGTTTATTGCCAAAAAGCTCTATTTTGGTTTCATCTGACCATAGAACCTGATCCCATTTGAAGTTCCAGTAGTGTCTGGAAAACTGAAGACGTTTGAGTTTGTTGGTTTTTTTTTTGTCTTTTTATGAGAGTAGACACTTTTTTCTTGAAACAACTTTTAGTGATGTAAGTGAATTCGGATTGTAGTATTGTAGACTTTCTGACCCCAAGATGCAACTAACTTCTGCAGCTTTCCAGCTGTGATCCTTGGAGATTTTTTGGCCACTTGAACCATCCTCTTTACAGTGCACTGAAACAATATAGACACACGTCCTCTTCCAGGTTGTTTCCTAACATTTCCAGTTGACTGGAACTTCCTAATTATTGCCCTGATGGTGCAAATGTGCATTTTTAATGCTTGTGCTATTTTCTTATAGCCATTTCCCATTTTGTGAAGCTCAAAATTCTTTTGCCACACATCACAGCTATATTCCTTGGTCTTACCCATTGTTATGAATGACTGAGGAAATTTGGCCTGTGTGTTACCTCATATTTATACCTCTGTGAAACATGAAGTCACCAAGTTGTAGTTAAAATATATATATATATATATATATATATATATATATATATATATATATATATATATATATATATATCTCAATGGGAATATGCTTCAAATATATTCTTCTCATATGAATTCATAGGGATGCCAATAATTGTTGCGCACCTATATTTAACAATGATATTGTTGCTAATGATATTGTTAAATATAGAGAGTAAGCCAGTAGAGTTTAGTCTGGAACTTACGTTTTCTCTGGGCTGATGTACCATTCTCCAGCCCATGCCCAGCCTGCTGAGGGTTTAAAACTCTCCTTGGGCTGCTTCACCCTCCCAGTGATGTCACTGAACTTGGGGTAAGTGAGACCTGTTGTGCTCCAGTTTCCCACCAGTGCTAATTTAGTCTGGTTCTCATACTGCAGGAAACACAGTAGGAAGAAAATATGAAAAACACACCAAAACCAATGACAGTTTAGTAGAGTTACAAGTCACAAACAACACTTAATTAGGAAGTTTATCTGAATGACTAGCAAGGCTGAGGTCTGATACTATGCTGTCATGGAAACTACAATATGTTAAGAGAAACCAGGTAAACTGCTGACATACAACCCATAAACAGCTAAATGCTAGCTACACTAACAGTGAACCGGGAAGGTTCTCTGATTTATTTGGGTGCTGCATGTTTAAAATCCCTGAAACTCACAGATTTATTCAAGGTGTTGATGTAATTTCCACTGAAACGGGATGTCAGGGTGGGACATATTAAGTGGCTCCTCCCCATTTATAATTAGCCAATAGTGTTTATCTTAACTCACAGCCTGGGCTAAGCTGTACTTGACAGTTGGTACTATTACAAATTTTTATAATGTTGGGGACGGAACACTTCAGATTCTAGAGAGCTATTGATTGGACAGAAAATCTGCTTACTGTCTCTGCAAACACAGACAGTTTCCCCTCTGAAAACTGGTTGAAGTGCTTGACATCGGCAGCCAAACCAAACCACATTTTCACTCTGAGCTGTGCTGGGATCTTACAGTCCTCGCTCCCACCCTGAGGGTACTAAAACACATACTAGTACAGTTAAAGAGCTTATAGTTAATATGAAGCATACACATTTGAAGAATGCATTTCATATAACTTCCACTGCTTGCTCTGTAGCATACACACCTTCATGAAGATAGTTTGCAACTGACCACAGTGTTTGCCACAGTAACCCTGAGAGAAGAGCACCTTATGGGCTGGGATTCTATGGTATGCCACTCTTTTGTCCCCCTGAAGCATCCAGATCACTATGTCCGGGAGACTGTTCTGGGGCTGGAAAAAGGGTAAAATGATTAAGAAAGAACAAAAGAAAGAAAGCATTTAAAGGAAACTTAAAAGTCATAACTAATCGATGAAACAGACAGTTTGCACGGCATAGGTAATTTTTGGCACCCCCTTCTGTTCATATGAAAATATTACATTTTCAAATATTGGAATTTATTTTAGATAATTAGATTATTATTATTATTATTATTATTATTATTATTATTATTATTATTATTATCAAAATGCTCAAATTGCTTACTTTTTTTAACTATCATCAAGATTCTCAGTTGCATACAGTGATTGTACAACATAGCTGATTGTCTCAACTCTCACTAGACTTTCACACTAGAATTCTGTACTGGGCGCTACACTGTCTCTTACTGTGCTCATTGTCCTGTTTTTACTAGTCACGGTATTGTCTTGTGTTGTTTGCACACGTTTGCACATGCACTTTATGTAGAAATGTGTAGGTCTTATTTAGTTCCGTGTCGTCTCATGTGGTATGTGGGTGGTTTTCTGTAGCACCAAGGTCCTGGAGGAATGTTGTTTCGTTTCAGTGTACTGTACCAGCTGTATATGGTTGAAATGACAATAAAAGCCACTGGACTTTACTTGACTCAGCAGCATTAGCTGTTAACGTTAGCCAGCATACCACAATTTTCAACTGATAAACTAATCAAATAAAACAGCTATTTAAATAATAGCTATTTAAAGGTAACTGGGCTAGCAACATTAAAATCGTTCAGTTTTAATTCTGTTAAGGCTAAGCGAGAGACAGAATTGAATAAAATATCAATTCTGAATGATAGAAGAGAGTGAGCCAAAAAAAAGAATGAAAAAGACAGAGAGAGAAGACAAGAAAAATAAATCTTCACATTTTAAACTCTAGCTGCTGAAACAGAAACACTGTGTACCCTGCTCTCTCTGGAATCAGACTTTCTGCTAAGAAAGAATGTCAGAATAAGAAAAGAGACGGAAACAAACACGAAAAGGAGAAAGAAATAAAACATAAAAGGAGTAAATGTAAAACAGTCAGTATTGATTTTGATTTTTGGACTCATGCTCAAGTCCCATCTGTGGATTCTCACCTCCTCAGTCAGTGAATGCAGTCTCATGGTCCAGTCCTCAGCCTGCTCCAGCACTGTGCTCAGCTCTGTCTCCTGCCCGTGTTTCAGTGCCAGAGCGGCCTGCTGGATCTGCTTTAGGTTTACCTTACGCAAACGACGCAGAGCTTTATCCAGAGGGGTCACGCATGGCCATCCATCCAGCTCAGGCAGCTCCTCGCTGAACAACACCAACATAGCTATTAATCTCATAAATACGTACACAGCAACCCAGTAAAGAAATGTCCCAGTAAAAAAGTTCTCATTTACTGAAATACTGTGTTAAAGCTTACACATAGTCATCTTTCAATGACTTAAATATCTCAATTTTTGCAAATAAAATTGAAATTCATTCGTTCATTTCTTCATTCATTCATCTTCAGTAACTGCTTTATCCTGGTCATGGTCCCAGTAGAACTGGAGCCTATACTGGCAATACTGGGCACAAATCAGGAGAATTCAAGCCTATTCAGAGTCAGCAGTCCATCGCATGTACACACACATCCACACCTTTGGGGAATTTAGCATAGCTGGTCCACCTAAATGCATGTTTATGGACAGTGGGAGGAAACCCAGAGGAGACCCACACAGACAAAGGAAGAACATGTCAAACTCTACATAGACTGTATCACAAGCTCAGGATCAAACCGGGGATTCTGGAGCTGTGAGGCATTAATGTTACCCACTGCACCACTATGTTTCCTTTTAAAGTTAACTATATTCTAATATACTAATATAATAATAGCTAATAGTATATTCATTTTAGAGTCATGGTGGCTTTGTGGTTTGAACATTTGCCTTGCCACTACGGGGATGGATGTTCTCCCTATGCTTTGGGGGTTTCTTCCGGGTACTCTGGTTTCCTCCCACAGTCCAAAGACATGTATGGTAGGCTGATTGGCATCTCTAAATTTTTCACAGTGTGTTTGCGATTTGTACTTTCCAGATCCCCTGGGATAGGCTCCAGGCTTCCCGTGACCTGTGTAGGATAATCAGTACAGAAAATGGATGGATGGTATATTCACTTCTTCCATCATAGGTGGCCTTATCAACTTGCTTTCAATTCATTTTCAAAGCATGATCAAAAACATTTTGTGATAGTGATTTTCTTACCCCTCCTCTTATACATGTGAGGAGCTTTACCTGCAGTCAGTGATGAGATCATCAAGTAGTTTAACAACCTTCTCCTCCAGTTTGTCCTGGTCCCCACCTGCTTGGAGCTCCAACCGTACAAGATTCAGGTTTGATTCCTAACACAAATGCAGTCAAATATATAACTGACCATCAAAAAACAAGCTTTTCTTTTTATATCACTCTTTATACATATATCTATATACAAATTTTAACTTTGATACAACTTTTGGAAGCATGTTCTCATCCTAAATCACATTGGCTTGTCTCTCACCAGACGCTCTGTGATGATCAGCAGCATGTTAAGGGCCTCTATACGGGGGCTGATGTCCTCCCACTCTGACGACAGCACCACCACAGGCTTCACATTCCCCCAGGGTAGGTAGTAGTAGTGACAACCTACAGTCACAAAGAAAGTCAGAGCATTATGTTTGACAACAGGAAAAATGCATCCTGAACGACTTGCATATTAACCTTCATAATTAACGTGAACTTCAGTGGCGTCCAACGTTATTTTGTAATGAAATTCTGAGAAACTTTTCTAGTGTAACTAGAAACTTTTCTAGTGTAATTTCTTTTTTTCTTGGGATGTTGGTCTATTTTTACTGCTTAATGGGTTCCTACATTACCCACAATGCTGTTCAAAAACCTGTTGATAGTGGTGCTAGTGGGAATTATCTCTTGCTCCATATAGACCTAAAGAGGCCCATGCAGTAGTCCTTTAGTCTAGCTCTCTCACTTCCTCAACTCTACACTCTGCTGAAACAGATTTATGTTTGAAATGACAAAAGCGCTTGTTCTGTTGTTTTTAAGAGGTAACAACAAGATCACTGACTTCTTTTCTCCTATTAAACACTATTGTAACTGCATTAGCAATGTCCCTCTGTGATGTCAGAGAAGCAGACAAGTGCTGACCTCTAATGACAATACAGCACAGACAAATTAACATCAGATTCACAAATATCACAAATAACACATCACAAATATTTCAATATAAACATACAGTATCTCACAAAAGTGAGTACACCCCTCACATTTTTGTAAATATTTGATGATATCTTTTCATGTGACAACACTGAAGAAATGACACTTTGCTACAATGTAAAGTAGTGAGTGTACAGCTTGTGTAACAGTGTAAATTTGCTGTCCCCTCAAAATAACTCAACACACAGACATTAATGTCTAAACTGCTAGCAACAAAAGTTAGTACACCCCTAAGTGAAAATGTCCAAATTGGGCCCAATTAGCCATTTTCCCTCCCCGGTGTCATGTGAATTGTTAGTGTTACAAGGTCTCAGGTGTGAATGGGGAGCAGGTGTGTTATATTTGGTGTCATCGCTCTCACACTCCCTCATACTGGTCACTGGAAGTTCAACATGGCACATCATAGCAAAGAACTCTCTGAGGATCTGAAAAAAATAATTGTTGCTCAACATGAAGATGGCCTAGACTATAAGAAGATTGCCAAGACCCTGACACAGAGCTGCAGCACGGTGGCCAAGACCATACAGCGGATTTACAGGACAGGTTCCACTCAGAACAGGCCTCGCCATGGTCGACCAAAGAAGTTGAGTGCACATGCTCAGTGTCATATCCAGAGGGAAATAGAAATTTACATTTATTACATTTATTCATTTAGCAGACGCTTTTATCCAAAGCGACTTACAAATGAGAGCTCACTCACACACCAATGGTAGCAGAGCTGCATGCAAGGTGCTAGCTTGCCATCGGGGGCAACTTAGGGTTCAGTGTCTTGCCCAAGGACACTTCGGCATAGGATCACCCGGGAGTTCTTTGCTATGATGTGCCATGTTGAACTTCCAGTGACCAGTATGAGGGAGTGTGAGAGCGATGACACCAAATATAACACACCTGCTCCCCATTCACACCTGAGACCTTGTAACACTAACAATTCACATGACACCGGGGAGGGAAAATGGCTAATTGGGCCCAATTTGGACATTTTCACTTAGGGGTGTACTCACCTTTGTTGCCAGCGGCTTAGACATTAATGGCTGTGTGTTGAGTTATTTTGAGGTGACAGCAAATTTACACTGTTACACAAGCTGTACACTCACTACTTTACATTGTAGCAAAGTGTTATTTCTTCAGTGTTGTCACATGAAAAGATATCATCAAATATTTACAAAAATGCGAGGGGTGTACTCACTTTTGTGAGATACTGTTTATACTGTGTTCCAGGGTACACTTTTCCTTGAAGAATCAATGGTTCAATGGTGACCACACTTGTTTTTGAGACAGTGATTAAAGATTATTTCTCACCATCAAACACAGCTCGGCTGTACTGTGTCGTGGAGGCCAGAGGCAGGCAGCTGTAGTCAAACTTGTTACCATAGTTGCCGATGCTGACCTCAAACTGGATTGCGTCATCCACGTCCTGAAGAAGGGTGGCGGAGTAAAAAGCAGCAAACAGAGAGTACTTTCTCTTCCGCATGAATTTCTGAATGGAAAGCCAAACAGAAAAAGCATTTTCGTACTGTGTGTCTGTGTTAAGCAACAGTAAATGTGTATAAAGAACACTCAAATCTTTCCACGTGGAATCATGTTCAGGGATTCTTCAGAAAGTTGAATGTATCTTTTACAAGGTAGAACCTCTTACCTCTACCACCAGAAGGTCATCAGGATGAATATCTTCCCCTTTTTGTTCCACTCGTTCACACAGCTTAGTGGTGAGTTCCAAGAGAATACGGCCACGATACGCTACACCTTCACCCTAAACCATACAACACACACCACCACTAAAATTTTAATCACTCTTCTACACATAAATAGAGACATCCATTACAGCTAACAATGTATGTTAGATCTATTCCACTCTGGATTTACTCTAAGTTAAGATCCATTTTGTTAAGCAAGACTACGTCATTATGGAGGCTTTTAGACTCTCAGTATCTTACACAGCAATTGTTAACTGTAATGCGGTTCAAGTGGAACTTGATCTACTTTACCTTGCCAAGGTTAAGAGCCTCATGGGGGTCAGAGAAGGCAGTGAACTCTCTAGGACTTCCATACAAATTCACATAACAGGGACCAAACATTGGCAGGAAGCCCAGGCTGTCATCAACTAAGACAGAAATGTTGAGGTTAAATTGTGAGAGTAGGAAATGAGTATGCTAAACATGCTAAAATTACAGTAAGAACATAATCCATGGATTTCACAAGCTACAAGTAAGGCACCCAGATTGTTACATTGTGGTCTTCAGAAGAAATTAAAATATGTAGAAGTAGGTACATTTAAAGTAGATTGTATCACACAGATACAATAGGAAAGAAAGACATACTGGCACTTTGGAGGGTCCTGAGGGGCAAGTCATCTGAATGCGTAGGGAAATAAAGGATACTTTAAAACACAACTGAAAACTACAGCTGCACGCTCACTCTTACTACTAATTCATGCCTTCACTAAGTAGTTAGGTCTCCAAACACATGTTTAGATGAAGGAGTTTCACTAACCAATTAGTCAACCAAGTATAAAGCCAATTCAAGTAAATGCAATTCAATAGACATACCACATCTACAAATTAAAGTGCTGGATCAGCTGGCGTTAAAAAAACCATCTTACGTCCACTGGACCACTGTGATCAAAGTAGGAATTTAGATAAGTGTATGAGAATTAAAATGCAAACAGATCAAAGTTTAGAAAGTTATTTCTTGTTCATGCCACAGACCAGTATAATGCAACTACAGGCATTTTACCTGTGTGGACACTGAAAAACCGAAAGTACTATACACAAAACTAAGCACTGATGCTTTCGCAATCTTCAATCATAGTCTGCAATTACAGTCCTCACTGAATAATATCTAGAGTAAATTATAAGATTTTATACTAGAGCACTGTTAAATTCTCAGTTCTGATTGGTTGATCCGTTTCCTATAACAGCACAGGTTAGACGTGGTTCCAGTTGCAAAGTATATATTAATGCACTAATTCTAATACAGTGTCCTCCCCTAATATTGGCACCCTTGGTAAATATGAGCAAAGAAGACTGTGAAAAACTGTCTATTTATTGTTTAACCTTTTAATCTTTTTTTTTTTTAAATCACAAAAAATGCTCTGCTCTCATGGATATCAAACAATTGCAAACAAAACACAAGTTTATTTTTTTTAAATATTTGTTAAATATTGGTGTGCAAACAATTATTGGCACCATTTTAGTCAATACTTTGTGCTACCTCCCTTTGCCAAGATAACAGCTCTGAGTCTTCTCCTATAATGCCTGATGTGTTTGGAGAATACATGGCAAGGGATCTGAGACCATTCCTCCATACAGAATCTCTCCACATCCTTCAAATTTCGAGGTCCACACTGGTGTACTGTCCTCTTCACTTCACCCCACAGGTTTTCTATGGGTTTCAAGTCAGGGGACTGGGATGGTCATGGCAGGACCTTGATTTTGTGGTCAGTAAACCATTTTTGTGTTGATTTTGATGTATGTTTAGGATCACTGTCCTGCTGGAAAATCCAACCACAGCCCATTTTAAGCTTTCTGGCAGAGGCAGTCAGGTTTTCATTTAATATCTGTTGATATTTGATAGAATCCATGATGCCATGTATCCTAACAAAATGTCCAGATCCTCTGGCAAAAAAACAGCCTTAAAACATTAAAACGCCACCACCATGTTTAACCATGGGCATGAGGTACTTTTCCATATGGCTACCTCTCTGTGTGCGCCAAAACCACCTCTCGAATTTATTGCCAAAAAGCTCTATTTTGGTTTCATCTGACCATAGAACCTGATCCCATTTGAAGTTCCAGTAGTGTCTGGAAAACTGAAGATGCTTGAGTTTGTTTATGGATGAGAGTAGAGGCTTTTTTCTTGAAATCCTTCCAAACAACATGTAGTGATGTACCTGACTTCGGATATCAATGGGAATCTACTTCAAATATGTTTTTCTGATATGAATTCATAGTGGTGCCAATAATTGCTGCACACCTACATTTAACAATATTTAACAATAACCTATATTTTTGATAAACCTGTGTTGTGTTTGCAATTGTTTGATGTCCATGAGAGCAGATTATTTTGTGATTTTTTTTTTAACAAAAGGAACAAACGGTTAAAAAATATCGATCATTTTTCACAGCCTACTTTCCTCATATTTACTAAGGGTACTAATATTAATAGAGAGCACTCTATATTAACAACTTACACAGCGACTCGTATGGCAGATGTTCCACATTTACAGTTGTGTGTAATTGCTGATATGGTGATGCTATGGTGAAGGAGATTTATGATGGTGATGTTGTGGTGTTCTATTTAACATTCAGTCTATGATAGGAGTCTCCAGTGTCCGTTCTATGCAACAGAGGTAAAGCTGTAACTTGTGCATGTAGGGTTCCCTTTCAAAGGTAACTCCACGTTGCGTTTAGCATAACACTATGGGCACTCACTAACAATAACTCAGTAACAGCGACTAACTTGCATTGCAAATGCTCAACAACCTTAAATGTCACTACAAACTAATTTAAAGTATAACATGTTGTTTAATTAATTTAAAAAATGGAATAGATGGCAAATTACTGTGGTATATGAGAAATCAATTTTGTGCTGTTATTGGAAAATAATCAACTTTGGGGAATCACACCAACCAATCACTGATTATTTTCCAATAACAGTAAGTGTTTTATTACTTATTTAACCAGTGCAATATTCAACTGTGATTTATTAAAGTTTAAATCAGGAATCAGTGCAATGCCACTGATACCTCATAATATGTCTAGAGGTTAGTAGTCATGCATGTATCACAATGCATTCATCACATTGCTGTTACTCTTCAGAAACTGTTTTGCAAATGTGTTGTTTTTTACATACTAATAGTAAATTTTGTGTTTTTGTTGTTATTAAATTTTGAAAAATTTCCTACAACTTTTGTAAAAGTTATAACAGTTACTTTCACTGAGTGTTTGAATGTACAGTATGGCTATTAAATTCTGATGATGTTCTTTTTCCTGCACTCTTCAGAAATATAAGCTGCACACTACTATGCTGGGGATTCAAAGGAGTAATGTAATGATTCCTAATGAATCCATATCTAATGCCTCAGGTCCTCAGCCTTTTGTGTATGTTTACAGGTAAAAGATGGAATGAAGATGAAGAGATGAAACTGGAAGGTGCACTTACACGTCAAAAGCAGTGAGACATGTTGCCGCACTTCATATGATATTCATTGATTACCTTCCATTTCCCCGCCTGGAGCAGAGATCTTTGACATACTCAGATGTGTGGTGCCAATGACATCATTGTGGCTTGCTCGATCCCTAGCAGAAATTAGATTATGATATCACAAGTTATGAGGTTAAAGATCTTTTAAATCCACTGTAAATCCAAAGTGCAGTTATTTGATCAATTGACCAAAAGTCACGTCCAATGTCCTTTTTTTTCAAGAGGAACTAACCAATCTAAAATGCGTATCCTCATCTTCTCACACATAGACGGAAACTGCAGAAAGAACCAGCATTTGGCATGAACTAGGGGCATGGAGAAATATGACCAATAACCTCTGATATGTGCAGTTATGTGGCTCATCTTACTCTGATAGGGAGCGTTAGACTTTGGTTCCACTGTGGGTTGGCGTTCTTCTCCAATATTTTACTGCACATCTGTGAATGCACATGTACTGGCCCTCAAAATCAAATATCATCAAATATCAAAATCATAATATAATAAATGAGCTCATGCAGGACCGTTCTTATGATTAATATGGCATGGAATGATTTACCTGTTTTTAGTTCTTCAATCATGTGTACTCAGGGGTAATTAATCTTACCATGGCTATAATATTTTTGGGAAACTTTTACAAGAACTCTGAAATGCTGAAAGATCATTGGTTGTATATTATTTATTCTGCTTCTTCAATGCTACAGTACATCATCACTGGCCAGCCTCATGACTCATGACTTGGAGCATTTTCATTAAGACCTGGTCAAATGTGGCTAAAACCTAGTTGGAACATTTCAGTCAGGCAGCTATAATTTCTTGTCATGGGTTAGAGTGTCTTAAAATTAAAGTACAGGCAAATATATTGCAAAAAAAAAATCCCAGCTGTGGATCGATAGAACATTCAGTCATAAAAAGCCCAGATGAATCTAGTGGGCTGTGGTGTGGACTGCCTGAACATGGCTAATGCAGATCAAAGATGTTTTCGCATCATATGTGAAGTTTGTACCGTTTTGCCAGCGAAGTTGACTTCCACTAATGGATCCACCAGGTTTTTTCGGTTTGACTCAAAACCCAGAAATTGCTTCATGCCATCAATAAATGCATCATCCACTAGCAAGGGGAAAGCAAGGGGAGAAAAAGTCACATAAGTATTTTTTTTTAAAGTCTCACACAATAATGCTGATGCACATGCAAGCAATACTACCCACTCTGAGGCAAGTCATCTGCTCTGTAGACTTTAAGAGTGAAGGTGGCTCCTCTAAGTGTGAGACCTGCTGGTCTCAGCAGGTTCGTCTCAACGTCCTCCCTTTCCTGAACACCCTCTTTTTCAGTCTATGCCATAGATTTAATAGATTTACATTTCTTTGAAAAAGCATAAATTTTCCTACAGGGACAATACAATTTGAAACTACAATCAAAATCTGATGTAGTTATTATTCTTACTCACTGGTGGCTCATCACCTGCAGCCAGGACTATAAGGCTGACCTTCAGATACCCTCTGGCTCCAGCACAAAAATCATCAGGATCAGCAAGCAGCAACCACTTCCTGAGAATAGCATGTCCTGCCACAATAGAAATAAGCAATACTTATTAGCTTTTTACTCAGGTAAATCTTAACACAATCCCTTAACATAATACCTATCTGGCATTGACATTAATGCACTGTTGAACCAAACTAAATTTTAATTGGAATAAAGTATGAGATTTTGGAACGTGCTCCTTTAAGCAAAAAACATACAGCCAATTGTCACAGGAGTCTGCAGTACTCACTGTGCTCGTTATACACCATGCCAACATCCAGCTGAGAGAGAAGGCAACATAAGAAAGAGTCATAACTATTATCAGCTGTGCATGAGAGAACAGATCAGTGTGTTCCACCAAGAAAAGGAAGCACAGATATCATTGGGAGATATCCCAAAAAAACTGTGTACATTCACAGCAATTGAAACTACCGGTAATAAAAGAATGTAATAAATGCAAAAGTAGAAGTTAAGAGAATACTACCTTAAATTCTCCAATGACAGAGTCTGTACGAAAAGACTTGGAGTCAAATACCTTGGATAGAACACATGGGTAAATATTACTATAGTATTAAATGCTGCTGCCTCTACTACTGAAAATAATGGGCCAACAGGAGCAACCAGATGTCACTTCATGTCCATCTTAAATGAACTATGGCAGCTACAGTGAACACACCCACAATATGTCTCAAACTTGTACACCCTTGCCCAGATGAGAACCTGATTTGCTTTGCATTTCCTGAAGTTTTTGGGAAAGTTTTTGGGAAAGTTTCAGCTCAATTCAAGTGAAGAACAGTAGGTGCCTGCCTAGCATCCACTAACCATTCTATCTGGGGGACTTCAAGCATCAACAGTGTCAGCCCAATTTAAAGTCAAATTTAAAAAAAAAAAAATTTAAATGAAGCCAAAACAAGATTTCATTGCATCAATAAGTAAAAAATCTTCCCATTAACCAATATAAACTAATGTCCTAATGAATCTGTAGTATTAGTGCTCAATAGTGTGTGCCAGTATTTAGACCCACTGAGCTGTTCATTTATATTCACTTTTTTAGTCCTGGGGTATTCACTCTATATTTAAATATTCAATTAATGCATGTGTTAATTTATTTTTGTTACCTATGGATTATTTATGCTGAGGTTAGGTTTGGTATTGTCAGGTAGGCAGCAGATCATTTCCAAAGGAGTCCTTGAATGTCCTTATCATCAAAAGTTCTAGGAAAAATAGCAGCTAGGCCCTCTCCTTCATTATATTCAAATTCCACATGAAAAAAAAATCCCAATTTCATTAAGTTAGCTAATAGATTAATATAAAGGCTGGTCTGCATACTGTTATAAATATAGGCTCATCAAAGAGATCTGCTGGTGTCTCAAAGAAGTTCAGGAAGAAAGTCTAGGGAAAATAAGAAAAAAAATGCATGAGTATGTTTTTCATGACTGATGGTTCAGTAATAAATTCTACTTTCAATGCAATGGTAATATAAGCAGAGAAAAAAACAATAGTTATAACAGTGTAGTGCAAGTAAAACCTTCAATAAGCTATTATTAAGTGGAGGATTTGAAAAAAAAAAACAGATTCATTATTCATAATTCATTACCTCATCAAAGTATGGGTTGTTGCCTTTCTTGATCTGTGTTCTCTTTGTCTGGCCTCCCACAGTTACTTTGACAATAGGTTTAATATTGAGTCCAGGCAGTTGCCTTCCCTCAATGATTCGCACCCGTACCTGAACATTTAATCATTTGTGTCATGGCTTAAAATCTTTCATTCAAGGAGTTACTTGTTGGTGATTCTACTTTTTTCAACATTATCAATATGAAATGCACACATTTATTAATGGGCCCTACTCAAATGCATAACATATACTTTATCCTGTTACATTCATAGTCATAGTATTCAAAGACTAGTTGTAGCTCAGTGCTTAAGATGGTAAATTACTGAATAGAAGGTTGTGAGTTAAAATTCCAGCTCTGCCAAGCTGTCACTGTTGGGCTCTTGAGCAAGGCCCTTAATCCTCAGTCAGATAGACAGGCAGAGAACAACACATAAATAATGAAGTGAAATTTGCTGCTAGGTTTCAGTTCCATTTCCAGCACTAAGCCCAATGTCATTAAGGAAATTTATGACAGATGTTGCCACATGAGGGCGCTGTTTCTGACTAGTGCTGAACACCGACAATATACACTCACCATCCACTTTATTAAGAACATTTGTACACTTCATGCTGTTATCTAATCAGCTAATCATGTGGCAAACAAAACAGTCAACTGGTATTTTTCCTAATCCTTAATTGTGTAGTTTGGGGTCAGTTTGTGCTCATGATAGCCTGAGATTCTTGTCCTTGGCTGACAGCAGTGGAACCTGATGTGGTCTTCTTTTTTGTTGGTTTGATGTGTTTTGGGTTCTGAAATGCCTTTCTGATCACCAAGGTTGTAAAGAGTGATTATTTGAGTTAATATAGACTTCCTGACAGCTTGAACGAATCTGGCCATTTACCTCTGATTGCTCTTATCAACAAGGCGTTTCCACCCACACAACTGTCTCAATGTTCTTTTGTTTTCTCAATATTCTGTGTAAACTCTAGACTCTGTTGTGTGTGTAAATTCCAGGCGCTCCGCAGTTTCTGAAATACTCAAACCAGCCCTTCAGGCACTAACAACCATGCCACAGTTATCACAGAGATCACATTTCCCCCCCATTCTGATGCTTGATGTGAACATTAACTCAAGCTCATGACCTGTATCTGTATTTACTGTATTGCTGCTGCCACATGATTGGCTGTTTAGATAACTGCATGAATGGGGATGAACACACATTTAATGTAATTCCAAACACAATCATGTTGAGTGTAATCTGTGCACTAGACCATTAAGAAGTCATCATAGTGAAGATCAAACAGTGCGTATACATTTAATTATGAAAACAAAATCATTTTGTTTAGGAATTATGTTATAGCATGACCATTCAGATGATGGCTACTGCAATTTTATGAGCATTTAAATATCCATACAATGTGAATTTTTGGATCCAAACCAATATATACACACACCTGGAGGTCCTGGGGTTTGTTGGAAAGAGGGGCTTTGTTGCTTTGCTGTTTCTTTTTCTTCATGCCATGTGTAAATGCTGGAGGAGCTTTTTTTGGTGGTGTATGAGGAGCCCCAATCTCCTGGCCTTGTGGTCCTGGAATAGGTTTGGGCTCCTCTGCAACCTCCACCATGATCATGCTCTCTGTGTCCTCATCTCCCATAGTGTCTAATGAGAACACTGCATACATAAGAAGCATTATTCACTAGACAAATACATTTCTGTGTTCTCCACTCACACACAAACAAACTACAGCATGTGCTTCAGCATTAATACACCATAAGTAAGATTAATAAAGCAACTAACACTTGTAGTAATAGATACTGTGAAATAACTTTTTTAAATCTTCGATATTTGCCCAAAAATCTATTGCTAATATTGTTACTTTATTGACATAACTTATGGTTTATTAATACTGACATTCACGGTTTTATGGAAATATTTGTACATGAATGTGCAATAAGGGATGTACAAAATATGCAATATGATATGTGTAGTAATGATACAAAGCACAACGTGCAGTGTGCACAGTTTGAGTGGAGTGCACAGTGACTCAGTGACTTGAGAGTCTTTATAGAGTACTAAGATTATGATGATTGAACATTTAAGTCCATACTGCACTGTGTGTGTGTGTGTGTGTGTGTGTGTGTGTACAGTCCTTACCTGTGACAGTGTCCAGCTCTACAGTATTGTGCAGAGTCTCTGGCTGTAGTGGGAGCTGAAAGATGGGAGCCATGCCTGGGGGAGGGATGTAGGAAACCTGCAGAGTCACTGTGGCCTGGTAGAACACAGTCAGTATAACAGCCTATAATTAGATTATTCTGTTAAGCTGCTGTGTACACTTAAAACTTTCAGCTATATATCTTGAAAAAAATCATGCTGTGCTTGAAATATCACCTGACTTACCATACCAGGGGAGTTCAGTACCATACAGTGGTTCTATATCAGAGTTCAAACTGGCTTAAAATGTGGAATAGGCCTATTTCTGATCTGATCTGATCCAGTGACCAACACAGATTTAGTACTTGAACTAAGTACACGACCTAAAGTGTGCTGTAATTCTGATGTTACACATAACTTTGCAACAGAGGCTACCAGAGAGAGAGAAGGCTTAGGGGACGTCTGTACTGGATCAGTATCAGCAGTCGATATTGAAAAAAAAATCTCTGATATAAAAAATGTAAAAATAAGGATTTTGTAAAGCACTTTTAGACTCGTCGGCTAATCAACAACTCGGAGATCAAACTGTTTAAGTACAGAGATAATTATAGGAAAGTAAATACATCTTTAAATGCTCTCTCTATAACTTTAGCCCAGGTGGTGGATTTCACCCTTGACACATCAGTGACTAATAAACTGAATCAAGTGTGTTAGATCAGGGAAAATGTGTGAGGACTAATCATCACAGGGCAACAACACTGACCAGTAATGGGTGTGTTTTTTTTTTCTTGCTTTCAGGCAAGAAGTTCTGGTTTTAGGACTAACGCTGTATTAACACATGATGTTAAAATTATACATCATCTGTAGAGAATTTTCTTGTCTTTGTCACAAGGTTATGTACATAATATCATTGAAAAAAAGGAATAGTATCACCCATTATCACCCATTATGGTGAGTATCTGTTTCAAACATTGGATTTATAAAATGTACCATATAACACTAATATAGAAGTACATTAAGTTGGAATACTAAGTTGGAAGTACATTATAGCATAAGATGTCTTTGTATGCTGTAACAATACAATTTCCCCTCGAGATGCACTTTTAATAGAACTTCAACAGTATATTGCTCAGGCTTTCATTCTAGTTATTGGTTGTTGTTTTTTTTCCCGACCATACTTGATTCTCTTTACTCTGCGATCAGAAAGCCCATCATATATTATATTAAAATATCGAGAGGCTTATTGGAGCAGCCTTTATGGCTGAGATGGAGTTTTGCTGGGTTTATGTTTAGTAAGAATGCATACTGTATATAATAATGAATGTATTACAATGCCAATATTATAATGAAGATACTGTATGTATATTCTGGTGCTCAGTAGTACCCACATGATTAAACCAGTATCTTTTGGTAAACAAATTTTGCCTCCCAGGCTTGGGTGAAAGAAATATACTTGCATTTTCCACAATACAGAGAAATGATTAAACTGTTACATGTAAGGTTTCTGTCTTTACTGGAAAAAGGTTCAAATGTACTGAGATAAAAACTTTTTTTTTTAACACAAATACCATGCCAAACCTTCCTGACGTTATTTCCTATAACTGTGCTATTCCAGAGAACACGGATACAAAACAGCTTAGAGGGACAACTCCACCTTCTCCTGTCCATCTATTTCCATGCAGGGATAAGACACAGACACACACACACACACACACAGACACACACACAATGCCAGGAAGTAGGGCTTAGATGCCAGGAGCACAGTCCCACATTTGGACATGGTGTGTGATAGAGGTAGAAGGCGAGTGTTTTATTGTCATCAGGTTGTAAGGTTGGAGATGGAAAACATTGGTGACGTCTAAAGGTGACCCACTTGAGTAAGGAAGGTGGGATGTCCAAACAAAACTTATAGGTCCCTATCAGTCTTCAGGAAAAAGCTGTTTAAAGTTATAAGACATAAAAGAGCAGGCTGGCATGTGTGTACAAATGTTTTTGTCTCCTCTAGTCCACTTTGATCTGAAGGTGGGGCTGCAGGAAAATGTTCAAATTTCACAAAATATTATAGCTGTTGCTTACATTTATTCATTTAGCAGAGCTGGGTGCTTAAATGCAGAGCTGGGTGTTCATTAGACACTGACACAAGTAACGCTTAAGAGGAAAATAAACACAGGCTGCTAATTCACTTAGAGGAAATCTGTCATAGATTGCATGTTAGCGTACACTTGACATCCCTTATAATGGGTGTGTGGATTCTCCCAGTATACTCCAATTTAAGGACTACATTTTAAACCATTTTATAGTGCACTGTCAGATTTCATATAAATGTACATATTTTCTTTCTTGTCTTTGATTTAATGAGGGCTCTTATCCTGTAGACATGACCACAAGCCCTTGCCAAATTATTATTGAGAACCTTTGAAAGTGGCCCATGTTTAATGTTGTCGCCTTGATAATGCTTTACATTAAGGTTTCTTTCATTAGCATTTGTATTAACAAATCATAAAGTCATGCAATGATTATTTGAAGCATTAATGTGAACAAATGAAAAATAGGTGTAAATGTAGTCACTTCAATTACAGCATGTTGCTGAACTAATCCCATGTCTTTGGGTGGCAATGTTGGAAAATTCACTAAACATGGTGGAAATTCAGACTCATGCTAATTATGCACTTCAGTTAACGGATGGAATAATCACTGGGTAAAGGATTCAATGTAATAGGTTACTAACTAATGCTGTGTATTTAAGATAACCTTAATGTAGAGCGTTGCCATCACCTTTTTAGTAATAACCACGTGTTTCCAATGTATTGATTTTACTGTTAGCTTATTATTTGGTGTCACCAAAATACCACACACTCCAACTTGGGTTTGGAAAATTGCTATTTCTGCATCTTAGGCATGGCAAGTAGTCTTTAAAGGCTGCAAGAGTTTGTTTATCTAGGAGTCAAAAAGAGGCTGGAGAGAGATAAAGATTAAGGAAGAAAATTGGAGTGACCTACCCCAGTATTGTTCCTCTTGCTGTCCACTAAGGATACAGTGAAGGTAGCTGCTAGGTTTGGGGAGTTGAGTACATCTCTTAAAGAAACCCGACATTCTCCCAGAAACCTGCAGAGTACACACAATACAAATAAATTATATGTATTGTTTATAAAATACAATATACAATCATACATTTTGTGGCAGAGACTATAGGCAGAGGTGGGTAGTAAAACGTTACATTTACTGTGTTACATTTACTTGAGTAAAAAAATTATGTTCTTTTAGAGTAGGTTTAACTGGCCATATGTAATGTACTTTTACTTCACTACATTAAAAAAATGGAGTTTTAATAATTAGTTTATATCACACATAATGAGGTTGCTAGTCTCATGACAATAACAGAGGGAAGAAGCGAACATGTCGACGGAGACAGGACACACAAACATACTAACACACACACACACACACTCTCTTTCTCTCTCTCTCTCTCTCTCTCTCTCTCTCTCTCTCTCCACACACACACACACACACACACACATGTTCCCTTCTGTACTGTTCCATAGTTTGTTTATTTTTTCTTTTGTATTCATTAAAAGCATATGCTGACAAGTTTGTGTTGTTAATGTGGTGTGAAAATAAATACAGTCAACTGTTTGGAAAATGTCTGCTTTCGGGTTGTGTGTGAGATTTTGTGTTGAAAATTACAGGTTGTGTTACAATACTGTACCCACCACAGGACTGGATATGCTGCTTCATCTTGAACCCAGGTTTTATATCGTATAAACAGAAAAGACCGACTTTCAAAAAGAGGCGTGGCTTACAGTTCTCCATGTAGTTTGAGGTTCAGGATTTTCCTTTCATTTTAATCAGATCCGAAATAACTAGTAACTTGTTACTTGAGTAGTCTTCTCAAGAAGGATACTTTATTACTCTTACTCAAGTAATTATTAACATTGTTACTTTTACTGTACTTGAGTAATTATTTTTATAACTAGTTTTACTTGTACTGGAGTAAAATTTTTGGCTACTCTACCCACCTCTGACTATTGGTGGGGTTATCAGTCTTAACATTCTTGTATTCCTTCTACCATATCACCATAGAAACACGACCAAACAACACTGGTTTCTGTCATTTTCTTTCTGGCTCCTTCTCTGTAAATATGTGTCACTCTGACGAATGCTGTTCAGGTTCACATGGTTATATACAGTAAATTCAATCAAGAGATGAGCTACAGTTATTTTCTTTTCTTTCTGTCTTTCTTTCTTTCTTTCTTTCTTCCTTGGACTGTTATCAAGAAATTACTCAAACGTAATTATCAAAAAAACAAAAAACAAATTTGAGCCCTATATTAAATAGGATTATATTCCTGGTTGTGATGATAAGAAGTGGTATCCTGCAGCAAGTCCCATAGAGTGGGCGTTCTATTCTATTTACTGTTTGCCACTCATTCTTCCTCTTGTATGACTCCGTTCTTAATACACATCCTGAATGACCATAAACATGTGACCACTTCCTACAGAAACTTTCATTATTATTCTGGACCTTGTGTAAGATTTATAATCATTTGAATGCAACAACACTAACTTCAGTAATTAAAGGCTGTAAACCACAGACCACCATCAGCTAGCATGTCAGCATATTGTGTTTTATTTAAATGCTTCTGAAACTGCAGGGATTGTATACCTGCCATTCTGTCTCTTTAACAATGCTGTTTATTGTTTGATATATGACGAGGCATTCCTACTCGCCAACAGCATGGGCAAGAGTGCAAGTCATCATCAAACTTGTTAAGAATACTGCATTTGCTACAGGCAATATATTCAAGTGATTTAAAATTGCCAGTGATTAAATCACAACCATGATTTGCAAATATTACAGGCTGACAGTACATAAGCAATATCCTAAATCCTAGTAGGCTATGTGTACAGTCTACTCTGTGCATACATAAAGCAAATGAATTACAGTTTTTAAATAATCCATCCATCCATCTTCTATACCGCTTATCCTCTTCAGGGTCATAGGGGAATCGGGAACCTATCCCAGTGAGCATGGGGTACAAGGCGGGGTACAAGGGTGCAAATCCATCGCAGAGCACAATCAAATACACATTCAACATTCATCTCACCATTTGTCACATCTCCTACTAATGTCACTGTTCATTGTGCACAATCCCCAGCACTCCAAAAAAACGTTATGTGATGATCAAGAGTGGTTGTTTACATTGAGCAGCCATGCAACAGAAAGAATGAGAAGAATTGTCACCATTAAGCTACAGGACTCAATTTGTATTACAGTGGCGCTTAAATGTCCTAAAAGAAATGAGAAAAATACTTGGTAATATATTTATTGAGGAAAATGATCCAATGTTACATATCTGAGTGGGAAAAGTATGTGAAACTTTAATAGTAGCAGTTAATTTGAAGGTGAAATTAGAGTCAGGTGCATTCAATCAATCAGATAACAATCAGGTGTGAGTGAGCGCCGTGTTTTATTTAGAGAACAGGGATCCTATCAAAGTCTGATCTTCATAACACTTGTTTGTGGACCTGCCTCATGACATGAACAAAGGAGATTTCTGAGGATCTCAAAGAAAGAGTTATTGAGTCTCATTTGGCTGGAAAAAGTTGTACAGCCATCTCTTAAGATGGCAAAGATGGAGTTTGGACTACTCCAATCCACAGTCAGACAGATTGTGTAGAAATGGAGGAAATTCAAGACCATAATTAACCTCCCCAGGGATTGCCGACCAACAAGGATCAATCCAAAAGCAAGACGTGGAATAGTCCACGAGGCCACAAAAGAACCCAGGGTAACTTCTAAGCAACTAAAGGCCTCTCTCACATTGGCTAATGTTCATATTCATGAGTTTGGAGATAGGAAAACACTGCATTTTCCCATCTGTGAAACATGGTGGGGATATCACAGTTAGGGCCTGTTTTGCTGCATCTGGGCCTGGACAGCTTGCAATCATTGATGTAAAAATGAATTGTGAATTATTGCAGAAAAATGTCAGGACATCTGTCCATGAACTGTCCTAAACACACGTCATTCTACCAAAGAAAGGTTAAAGAAGAATAAAGTTAATGTTTTGTAATGTTCAATTCAAAGTCCTGACCTTAATCTAGTAGAAATTTTGTGGAAGGACCTGAAGCAAGCAGTTTTTGTGAGGAAACCAGCCTCTCAGAGTTGTTCTGTACTAAGTAATGGGCCAAAATTCCTCTAAACCGACGTGCAGGATAGATCAAGTTACCGGAAATGTTTAAGTGCAGTAATTACTGCACAAGGCATCACAAGATACTGAACCCAAAGGTTCACATACTCATATGTAACATTGCATAATTTTCCTCAATAAATAAATGACCAAGTATAATATTTGTCTAATTGGGTTCTGTATGAATAGCTGATGATGTGAGGCAGATGCAAATGCAGAACTTCTTTATTTAAAGGAACCGGACACAAAGAGCAGGAAACCAGAATCAAAGAGCAGAACTAGAAAAAGAAACATAGAGAATACTAAACCAACAAAAACAAACTTGGCATAATCCAAACTATAACAGATATAATAAAATCAGAAACACAAACATAACCTGACTTGACATAATGTAACGGAAGAGAAAAACCAAAGAACTTAAATAGAGTAATTAATCAAGCAGGAATAAGAAAACATGAGTATGGTTACAACAGGAAATCAGGGATACAACAGAAGAAGTTCTGCGAAGACTGTCAGAGTGCCCTCTAGTGACCCAATGTGGAATTGCCCCTGGAGGCAATGACAAGTGATGTTTTAGGTCATATTTATGCAGAAATATTGAAAATTCTCACAAGCGTTCAAGCATATCTTGTGAAATGTTCAGGTTTTTTGTGATGTAAAAATGAAAATCTATTTCCATCTTTAGTGCAATATAGCAACAAACAGAATTAAAGTGAAAAACAATTAGAAATGTTTTAGGAAAAACAGAAATCCCACTGATAAATATTTTTTTTCAGTCAGTTAGTTTTCATCAGCTGTATTACCCAAAACCCCCTTGAAATGTTGCATAGGACCAGTCATTGAGGAGGGAATTGTTGAATGTAGAGGGCAAAATTCAGAAAACGAAAATGTAAGTGACATAAATGCGCAGGAGTACAGGGTTTAGGGTGTAATTTTGTACAAGGTTTCAACTTCCACATTCCGTTCTGATGACTAATGTGAATGTTACCTGACGCTCTTGGCCTGTATCTGCATGATTTTATGCATTGTGCTGCTGCCACATGATTGGCTGATTGGATAACTGCTTAAATGTGCAGGTGCACAGATATACATATTAAAGTGGACAGTGTGTACAAACACACATACCTGTTCCTTCCCATTTTTTCATGGTCCTTCACAACCACATGCAGCTCTGCTGCTGAGTCTAAGGGCACTCCTTTTAGGTCCCATTCAAAACCCTGGCATAATGAAGAAATAGAAAAGCATTAGAGAGGTGAACATGAAGAGAAAATCATTCTTAGCAGGTGTAAATGAGAAAAGGTACAGTGCTTTATCTTTTCTCCTTTTTTATTTTGTACCAATTAATTTTACTTGTTACCAGTTTAAATATAGTTTTAAGTATAGTTTAGTCATGTTCCATTGTTAAATACTAATATTTAAAAAAAAAATACCATAATACACAGTGGGTAACTAACCTCATTCCAGACAGGGTTGACATTGTTTTTGACCACCTTGGTCTTCTTCTTAGACCCTGTATAAAGGGGAAAAGCAGATCATTGTAGATTGAACTCAGTAACTGTGATGTTGAAAATCTATTCTGATGTATGTGAATGAATGTGTATGATGTATGATGAATGTGCACATGCTTCCTTATTATGAATATTACCAGATTTAAATACACCACAAATAATAGGTTTGAGATCCTGTAGCTGTTTATTCCACCATTGTTACTACATGGCATAAGTATGGAGGGTCAGATTGTTCATATATAATAGAAGGAAACTGATTTCTTAAACCGGGAGGAGAAGGAAGGCTGTGTACAGACTTCCAGTGTATACAGGAAATGGTGTTTCTGCTAACTATAAACAGATCTAATCAAAGTAAACATCTCTATAAATCATAGAAACTGATATACATCAGAATAGATTGTAAATAAAAAATAAGGTTGAGGCAAATCCAATTAAAGAGGCAGTTTCATGGTAGCTGGCACTAAATTAGAACCATTAGAACCATTTTTGTACAAGATGTATACATCGGGCTATTTAAAATTAACAACATTAGGGGGGTTTTCTTCCAGAAGTTGAGGATCTGACATTAAAGCTGCTCATTCTTTATACTGACTGATTATAATGCCAGTGGGAGTTACATAAACTCAGTCCACAAATCTGTCAAAATGGCTTTAAATGGATTCAGGATAGGTCCTACTTGTTGTGCCATGGATAACAGGTATTAAAGTAACTTATCTGGCAGACATGCATCAACAGGTATTTTTAGAAACTAATCAACACTCACCAATGGGTTTCTAAAATAGTAACACAATTTTTAAATATCTCAACAGTCAGACAAGAACAGCTGGTGTCACTAAAGGTCATAGGGTGATCTGGGCTGGTACAAATTCTAACCCAATAAACTAGCTCTGTAAATAATGGAAATAATATGTCCCATGTCTGAATTAGGTTTGGTAGCAAACAAGTGACATATCACACTGTAGCACAGTCATCTGGAAAGATAATCCCAATGGAGACAAATGTTTATACATCCAGAGATTAAAATATTCCTCACTGCTGAGGTTGGGTTGGTAATGAACTAAAAAGTCACACTGCACACAATCCCTTCACTCTTCTCACCAACATGGTTTAAGAACAAGTTCTTTATTTGCTTCCAGCCTCCTTTTCAAATAACTATGCACATCACCTTCCCCAACACCAACCCTCAATCCATCCCCCACCACCCCCACCACAGTCTTTCTCTAATAACTTGTTGCTTACTCAGAGCTTCCTCTGTGCAGAATAATTTGCCTCCGTGATGTCTATAAATGGCGATGGCATTCAGTGTCATGAGAGTGGAAACGCTTGGCTCCTTTTTTCCTCCATCCTTCTAACATACAGTCACAAAAACAACTTTTTTGTTTGTAGAAGCTTTCACCTTTACTTTAATAATTCAAGTTATCACCTTAACTGCAAAGTTATCCAGCCTGTATAAGCCTAATGTTAATCCAAATTTAAATTAGATATGAGATTAAACAATTGCAGAAACTAGCGTGTACCATGCAGTCTACAGTGGTGCTTGAAAGTTTGTGAACCCTATAGAATTCTGTATATTTCTGCATAAATATGACCTAAATCATCATCAGATTTTCACACAAGTCCTAAAAGGAGATGAAGAGAACCCAATTAAACAAATGAGACAAAAATATTATACTTAGTCGTTTGTTTATTGAGGAAAATGATCCAATATTACATATCTATGAGTGGCAAAAGTATGTGAACCTTTGCTTTCAATGTCTAGTGTGGCCCCCTTGTGCTGCAAGAACTGCACACTGAAAGTTTCTGGTAACTGTTGATCTGTCCTGCACATTGGCTTGGAGGAATTTTAGCCCATTACTCAGTACAGAACAGCTTCAACTCTGGAATGTTGGTGGGTTTCCTCACATGAACTGAGTGCTTCAGGTCCTTCCACAACATTTCTATTGGATTAAGGTCAGGACTTTGACATGGCCATTCCAAAGTTTAACTTTATTCTTCTTTAACAAATTCTTTGGTAGAGTGACTTGTGTGCTTAGGGTTCATGGACAGATATCATGACATTTTCCTTTAGAATTTTCTGCAATAACTCAGAATTCATTCCATCAATGATTGCTAGTTCTGGTCCAGATGCGGCAAAACAGGCCTAAACCATGATACTACTACCACCACCATGTTTCACAGATAAGGTTCATATGCTGGAATGCAGTGTTTTCCTTTCTCCAAACATATCTGTTCTCATTTATTAAACCAAAAAGTTCTATTTTCGTCTCATAGGTCCATGGATTGTCCATGCGGTTTATGTCTAAATGGGTGAATGAGACAGTGTAAAGCACTCTGGATAAAAGCGCTATATACAGTGGTGTGAAAAAGTGTTTGCCCCCTTCCTCATTTCCTGTTCCTTTGCATGTTTGTCACACTTAAGTGTTT
>JAFFST010046991.1:44184-58154 GCA_022414735.1 Noturus placidus
ACCCCGCCTTGTGCCCGATGCTCCCTGGGATAGGCTCCAGGTTTCCCCGTGACCCTGAAAAGGAGTAAGCAGTTGAAGATGGATGGATGGATGGATGGATGGATGTAAAACCTGTATGTGTTTATTGTGTGCCAGGTCCTTCATGGGAGGATGGATTTGTTCAGATTAAGAGCACCACCTGCTGCTGCAAAGGAAAGGCACTCAAACTGTACACGGTGTTTATCACCTAATTGTTCTATTAGAACTTCATGTTTATGTAGTCATGGTTCTTTTTTTATGAATACACATTCATAAATTAGGCAGATTCTTTACTTGGAATTACCTAAAATATATGCCACAGTTTATGTAATAATAATATAGAATCTGTAATCATTAGTTTCTATTAATATATAACTATGAGATGAAAATGGAAGGTCTAAAATTTAACTGAAAAAGAACTGATTGTTTTTTTTTTTTTTTAAAGAAGTGAAAAATTATCAAAATGAAAAAAATGGTCTTAAAGCTTATCATGGTTTTGAAATGTACCTAATTTTGTTTTGAAGGTCTCATACCATAAATTTACATGCATCCAAGGTCAAAAAACACTTTAATGTGCTAATAATTTAAATTGCATCATTAACTTTTCCCTCAGTGTCACAAACGACTCGTTCAATGATCCATTCTAAAGGATTCATTCTAAACTCCTCCTTTCAGAGAGCATACTCTGCTGTGATGGTTCAGATGTTCCAGTCTGTTGTGACTGGTCTGTTGCGATTGTGTCGAAAAGAAAACGTCTATTACCATAAAGAATTTCAGTTCCGTCTGTTCGCGAGCAGACGATGAAGACCAGAGGTGGGGCTTTTTGTTACAAACCTACTTAGGTTAGTACAGGAAGCAAATATGGAATTAACAACGCATCGTTTCAGCTGTTCAGAGTCGGTTCCTTCTTTTGGCAGTCAATAGCCCCGCTTGTCATGTGCTTTGATTTTTGAAACTTTGCAGACATTTTTACTTTCACAAACAGCTCTAACACACACTGTATGAAAGGTAATATTTTCAAAAACATAATAGGTGCACTTTTACAACAAATTCCTGGTCAGGAAATTAGCATTAATTTAAATAAATGCACTCCTGAGACCTCCTGTGCTATCAGTTGCTTGTTTACTTTTGCTACAGTGAACTGTTTGGTGGAAAACATGAAATAGGAAAGTTCTAGAAACAGGAAAATTCACAATATAGTCTTCTTATCACTAATCTTTTTTTTTTAAGGAAAGAAACATCCATGAAGATTTTTTTATATATATATTATACAACCAGACATGTATTTGTTAGAATTTTACATCAGACATTTTAGTAATTATCATGAGTTTACCTTTGTATTCAATAAGAATATATTAGTGAATTTCCCAGCTTTTCCCCCAATAGTTCACTATAGCAAAGTTAACAAGCAAATGATAGCACATGAGGTCTCAGGAATGCATTTGTTTTCAGCAATTTCTGACCATTTGTTGTTTTGCTGTTTAGACCATTAAAATCTTGCCATTTTTGGGCTTTGCACATTTTTTCTTTATTTTGCAGAAGTGTGTGTCTGCATTCTCTAAGCCTTTACTGTATAAGTAAGCAAATCTTTGTCAATGAATAGAATTGAACATCCCATAAAGTAACCATTAAAGTTATCTTTATTTAATAAAATACGTATTATATGCTGTTTAAAACTAAAATCAAATCAATCATTGAACATTTTAGTTCTAACTGCACACAGAATAAGGAGTTGTTTTTTTTTGTTTCATCTACTTTAATACTCAAATAAATATCCTCTCTCATTCTTATCTTTTAAAGGGCATGAATCAGCATTTCCCAACACTCCATTTACTGATTCTTGCTGCTGTAAGCCAACTGAGAGGCAGTCATGATTCCATCAGCATACAATGTATAATATGTCCCCTACTAATTAAATTAACCTTATAGTCAAAAACAGACTCAAATATAGAGAGAGGTCAGGATTCAGCTACTGTGAGGGGGAAAAGGGGACAAATTAAAAACAAAATAATATCGTCAATGTTCTTCTAAGAACATTGTCTGCTTTCATTAGCCAGTGCAGGGGGGGGGGGGGGGGGGGGGGTTGGTGGGGGATGGATTATGCTTGAGGGTGCATATGGGTGTCATACCAGCTAATCAGCTGAGATGAAAATAAACGCTAGATTATACTTGTTTCAAGATAAGCGTCTTCTATCTGATGAATGAATGCTATAGGAATGGTAAAGAAAGGGTAATAATTGGTATGCTTTTGTCTCATTGTATTGCTAAGGCTACACATATTTTACCTGCAGATTCCTTAACAGTAGCAAATCAACATCTGGAGAATTGAAAATGTGAAAGTAAGACTGATGTTAATCAAACAGAGTCATTGTTGTCTGACAATTCTCTAGCACACAGGAGTAAATCCACATACTGACAAAGCACCCAGAGAGGAGTGACTCGAACACAGGCCCCAAACTCTGATGACAGAGCACTCCTTATAAACACAGTGCCATGCTGAAGTAAACAGACACATGTGCACAGCTACAATGTAACAGGACTCCCCTGCATATCCCAAAGGCAGATAGAAAAAGAGTGAGAGTCTCTTTTTCCAAGAATAACCTCAGCTGCTGAAGTGTCGACACATGAACATAGAGAACACAGAGACAGGGGAAGTCACAGACCCACAGGAGGACAGAATGAATAGAGCAAAATGTTAGAAACTGCTGATGCCAGATATTTGTCAGCTTATTTATAAGTCAACTTCCAAATCAATACTGTAGCCCCTTATTCCTGGACCCTCATCCTTACCTTCATATGTGACACAGCAGTAGGCATCTGTGATGTCCTCATCGTGCGTCAGCACATTCTGGGCACAAAGGATAAACACACGCAGCATGAGGAGGCAGCAGCACTACCCCTGTCCACATTTACCACCCCACAATAGTCAAACACACCCCAGAGCCGAGGACACTATGCGTCTGGATACAGAGCAGTCTGAACGATTCCTTAAGCAGACAGCAGGAGGAGAATGAAGGAGTGAGGGGAGGAAGAACAGAAAGTGAGAGAGAGAAGAGAGGAGCCTGTGGCAGACTTTGTCTGGGATAGCAGCCTACTGCTGCCAGTACACACACACACACACACACAGAGTTGGAGAGCCTGACTCATGCATACACACACTGACCCTTCAATCATAGACAGTGTTCTCCTTAAAGGCAAAGAACACTTAAACAGTATTTTAATGTCACTTTTTTTTTCCAAATAATATGAATAAAGTACAAATAAAATCACAGTGTAGATATATACTGTTACAGTATACAATGGATATGAAAAATCTACACACCCCTGTTAAAATTGCAGGTTTTTGTGTTATAAAAAAAAATATTAAACCAAATAAATCAGGTCAGATCTTTATCCATTCTTTTATCTATTTCTCACATGTCTTTACCCTATATGGGGTAGGGTGAATAGAGAGAACCCCTTTCTAACAAAGAAAAAATCCAAGCCCCACAAAATCAGCCTAAATCATGTGGCAAAATGTGCTATGGCCTGTAGGTAAAACTGGCATAATTCTAAAAGATATTTTTGCTGCAGGAACAAGACATTGATTTGATCGAGCTGGATAAATATTGATAGGTGTACTTATTCACCAGGTTTTTAGGGGTTTTATTTTTAGGGCGGCTGTGGCTCAGTCGGTAGAGCGGGTTGTCCACTAATCCACCAACCGTGGGGTTGGCGGTTCGAATCCCGGCCCGGGTGATCCCATGCCGAAGTGTCCTTGGGCAAGACACTGAACCCTAAGTTGCCCCCAATGGCAAGCTAGCACCTTGCATGGCAGCTCTGCTACCATTGGTGTGTGAATGTGTTCTCATTAGTAAGTCGCTTGTAAATGTAAAAATGATATTTCTGTAAAGCTGCTTTGAGACAATGTACCATTGTAAAAAGCGCTATACAAATTATTAAAATTATAATTATAATTTCTGCAGAAAATATAACGAATAAATAAATGTTGATACTTGTTTACTGGCTTTTGTGTCTAATTACTGCAATCACACATGTGCTCTCTCTCTCTCTCTCTCTCTCTCTCTATAAATATTGCACACTTACAGTGCCTTGCGAAAGTATTCGGCCCCCTTGAACTGTTCGACCTTTTGCCACAATTCAGGCCTCTAACATAAAGATATAAAACTGTAATTTTTTGTGAAGAATCAATAACAGGTGGGACACAATCATGAAGTGGAACGAAATTTATTGGATATTTCAAACTTTTTCAACAAATAAAAAACTGAAGAATTGGGCGAGCGAAATTGATTTGATTCTATTTATCAACATTGGATCATTCAGAGATCCTCACTGAACTTCCAGAGAGTTTGCTGCATTGAAAGTAAAGGGGGCTGAATAATTTTGCTTTGGCTGCATTAGCCTATAGTTTATTTTATAGTTTATTAAGTATAGATGTGTTGTTGAATTTAAAATGTAACATTTATAATTATATTCTGCTTAAATGAACGAAATGAGTCGGGGGAAAAAAAGATTCGTTCAGTTTGCTGAATGAGATTTAAAGATCCGAGTCAGTAAAATGATCCGGACTTCCCATCAGTACACCAGAGGGCGCTGCGGAATAAGTTTTGCTGAGTTACCACCACACCGAAGAAGAGAATTACATCACAGGTGTACCACGCTGGTGCTGGAGCGTTCTACATGTTTGAATGATTTCCCTGTTATAAACTCAGGTAAGATAAGTAGTTGTCCCAACTTGATTGTGCCATGCGAAGACATTCATGAGAAAACCTGTGAAGCTCTGTAATCTCAACTATTCTTGTAATTCCAAGAGAAGGTGAGGCATTACACATTACACTGAACAGGTGGAGTAGAAGAAATTAGAGAACATTAACATGAGGGTTTTCTGCTTTTTTTTTGGCCATAGTTTAATCTTAACCATGATAACTAAGACAGACAGGTCTTAATTGTTTTATGGAATACAATGGATATTAAAAAAAAAAAAAAAAAAGTCTACACACCCCTGTTAAAAAGGCAGGTGTTTGTGATGTAAAAAAAAATGCAGTCTAGATAAATAACTTCAGAACGTTTTCTACCCTCAATGTGAAATTACAACATGTGAAAATCAAAGATTTTAAGTTAAAATGGCGGCGGGAAGGAGGATCGTTACAATAACCTGGTTGCATACGTGTGCACACCCTTTTAAAATTGGGGATGTAATTGTGTTCAGAATTCAATCTCATGTTCAAAAGTAATTATCATACAGCTGTCATCAATTAAATGATTCTGTTCAACCCAAAATAAAGACCAACTGTTTTTGTAAGATTTTCTTCACATCATCTTGGTTTCCTCTGACTGCTGAAGCCATGGTCTCGGCAATAGCTTACAAAGCATGCATGTTATCTCACTTGTTGAAAGGAATCGATCAGGAGAGGGGTATAAAATAATTTCCAAAACATTAGATGTACCATGGAACACCGTGAAGGCCATCAGCAATAAGTGGAGAAAATGGAGCACCACGGTGACATCACCAAGAACAGGAAGTCCTGCCAAAATCTATAAAAGGACAAGACAAAAGCGTACCAGGGAGGCTGCCAAGAGACCTACAGCAAGAGCTGCAGGAATATTCGACAAGTATTGATTACTCAATGCATGTGAGGACAATTTCTCATATTTTTCACATGTCTGGGGTTTGGTGGCTAGACGGAAGCCCTTTCTCACAAAAAAAAAAAACCCAAACATCTAAGCTCAACTAAATCGCACCATACCATGTGGCAAAATATGTTATGGTCTGATGAGACTAATTCCAAAAGGTACAATAATTCCAAAAGCTATGTTTGGTGCAAAAATAATAAGCACATCACCCATACCCACAGTAAAGCATGGTGGTGGCAGCATCATGCTTTACTGATGCTTTTCTTCTATCGGAACCGTGGCTTTTATGAAGCTGGAGGGAATCATGAATAGCTGGAGGTACCAGTCGATTTTGGTGTAAAACCCTCAGATGTCTGATAGTAAGTTGAAAATGAAAAGGAATTTCACCTTCCAGTATGACAGTGACTCAAAACGTATATCCCAATCAACAACGGAATGTCAACCAAAAGAAGATGAATGTTTTGAAATGGCCTAGCCAGAGCCCAGACCTGAATCCAGCTAAAAAATCTGTGGGGTGACCTGAAGTGGGATGTGCACAAGAGAATACCTCAAAATGTGATTGATCTAGAATGTTTTTTCAAGAAAGAGTGGGGACAATATTGCCAAGTCAAGATGTGCCATGCAGATGGACTCTTACTCACAAAGACTGAGTGGTATAAGAAAATCAAAACCTGCTTCAACAGAGTATTAGTTTAGGGCTGTGCATCCCAGGGCATTTTTTCTTCCTTTAAAAGCTTGTATTTCACTTGAATTTAATACATTGTAATATTTCACATTGAGGGTGGAATACGTTCTGACATGATTTACAGGTGAGTACACTTTATATATATATATATATATATATATATATATATATATATATATATATAATATCCATTGTACATAGTATGTTTAGAAACCATAAATTATTCCACAATGAAAACACAAATGTTTTTACATAGTATGAAGGTGACAGTGGCTAAATGACTGTTTTATTTTGTACAGCATACTCATAAGTTTTCTCCTCCGTTAGCAATGGCTGCCTCTAACGCTTTTCTGTCTGAAGAGCAGTTGCAGTGCGCGATCTGTCTGGAAATATTCACTAAGCCTGTCTCTACCCAATGTGGACACAACTATTGCATGGTATGTGTCAACAAATACTGGGACAATTGTCAAAAGTACAATTGTCCATACTGTAAGAAAGAATTCGGCGAAAGGCCAGAACTTTGTGTTAATACGTTCATAGCTGACCTGGCTGCTCAATTCAAAGAGTCAGTGAAGGTGGGGTCCAGTGTTCACACAAAGAATAATCATGCTGCACAGGGACCTGTGCCATGTGATGTTTGTACTGACCCTACACAGGAGGCCCTAAAGTCTTGTCTGGATTGTGGTATGTCGTTCTGTGATACACATTTGGAGCATCATAAAATCGCAGCGAAACTTAAGCAACACAGATTAATTGATGCTGTGAAGAACTTGATGGATCGTATATGCCAGCGGCATCAGAGACCTCTGGAGTTGTTCTGTAGGAATGATCAAACGTGTGTGTGTCTGTTCTGCACTGAGGGAGAGCATGAGAGCCACAACACCATTCCTATAGAGGAGGAGGAGAGTGTAGAAAAGAAGGTGAGACACGCCAGTAATCTATTGTCAACATGATTGGATAATAATTGCATCAATGAGCAGGTGGACAGGTGTTCCTATTAAAGTGGCCATTGAGTGAAAACAGCATAATAATGCATACATATATACAGTACATCATTCACAAATAGTAACATTTAAAAAAAATAGAGAGAGAGAATATATATATAGAGAGAGAGAGAATATATATAGAGAGAGAATATAAAATACGGTGTGTATATACACTCACTGTCCACTTTATTGGGAACACCAGTACACCTGCATATTCATGCAGTTATGTCATCGGCCACTCGTGTAGCAGCAGCGCAATGCAAACACTCCTGCAGATACAGGTCAAGAGCTTCAGTTAATGTTCACATGAAACATCAGAATGAAGGAAAAGAGTGATCTCTGTGACTTCGATCATGGCATGGATGTTGGTACTAGAAGGGCTGGTTTGAGTATTTCAGAAACTGCTAACCATCTGGTATTTTCACACACAACAATCGTGTAGATTTTACACAGAATGGTGTGAAAAACAAAAGAACATTGTGAGTGGAAACGCATTGTTATTAAGAGAGTTCAAGACAAAATGGCTAGCTTGCTTTGAGCGGCCAGAAAGGATATAGAAACTCTTTTCAACCGTGGTGAGCAGGAATGATCGGACCTGCATGATCGGTCTCGGAGGTCCTACTACTGGATGGAGCTTTCATCTACTCCAAATCCAGAATGCTGGGACAAAGGCTTTTTTTTCTATACCAAAAAGATTACATATAGATCAATAATTATCTCTTTAAGAATGTCTGTTGTTACCCAGATGAGGATGGGTTCCCTTCTGAGTCTGGTTCCTCTCAAGATTTCTTCCTCTTAAACATCTTGGGGAGTTTTTCCTTGCCATTGTCGCCACTCAGTGTCTTGCTCAGTTGGGATAATTTCTCACCTTTACGATGTGTGTACTGTGTTTATATTCCTGTAAAGCTGCTTTGAGACAATGTCTATTGTAAAAAGCGCTATACAAATAAAATTTAATTGAATTGAAAGCATCTCACCATGCACAAAACATTGATCCTTGAGGTGGATGAGCTACAATGACAGAAGACCATATCAAGTTCCAGTCCTGTCAGCCAAGAACAGGAATCTGAGTCTAAAGTGGACACAGGCTCACAGAAACTGGGCAGTTGAAAATTAGGAGAAAAAAAACCTAGTCTTACCTGGTCTTTTTCCAGTCTTCAGCAAGTTTGGGCGAGTCGGTGCCCATGACAGCCTCAGATTCTTGTTCTTGGCTGAACAGAGTGGAGACTGATGTGGTCTTCTCAAGGTTTGCTGCGTTGTGATTTCTGAGATGCTTTTCTGATTACCACTGTTCTAAAGAATGATTATATGAGTTCCTGTTAGCTCAGATGAGTCTGGTCATTCTCCTCTGATCTCTCATCAACAATGTGTTTCAGCCTGCAGACTCTGCTCACGGGATGATTTTTGTTTTTCACACCATACTATGTAAACACTACTGACTGTTGTGTGTGAAATTCCCAGATCATCAGCAGTTTCTTAAATACTCAAACCAGCCCTTCTGGTACCAACCTCCATGCCGCAGTTATAGAAATCACACTTTTTCCGCATTCTGGTGGTTGATGTGAACATTAACTGAAGCTCTTGACCTGTATTTGCACGATTTTATGCATAGTGCTGCTGCCACATTGACTGATTAGATAAGCATATGAATGTACAGGTGTTCCTAATAAGGTGGACAATGAGTGTATATAGAACAGTTGAAGTGGTTGGTTAATATCAGGACCATATTAATGAAGGATTTGGAATACTGTGCTGCAATAGGGTTTAAAACTCCATTGCTAGCTGCAGTGTATTCAAATAGCATTTAACATATAATTAATAGTATGTTAAATTCTTTGTCACACAAGTGTTTTCTTCCATCCACAGATTAAGATACAGAAAACTCAGGCAGATGTTCAGAAGATGATCCAGGATAGGCTAAAAAAGATTGAAGAAATAAAGCATTCTGTAGCCCTGAAAAAAGTGAGTCTTAACTAAAAACAAACTACTGAAGACACCAGATTTCCTACTAATACGATATAGCAGGAGGACATGATGATGATGATGATAATTATGCAAAAATATGTTAGAAAAATATAGATAAGGAAAAAGATGACAGCGGCGAAATCTTCAGGTCTGTCCTGAGCTCCGTTGAGAGAATGCAGGTTGATCTGCTTATGGTGTTGGAGGAAAAACAGAGAGGCATAGAAAGGCGAGCCGAAGGGTTTGTAAAAGCACTAGAACAGGAAATTGCCGCTTTGAAAAGAAGTGACACTGAGCTGGAGATGCTCTTACACTGTGAAGACCACCTCTACTTTCTCCAGGTGATTGCCCTTGTCTACTCAGAAAACATGCAACCCTGTGTGTGTGTGTGTGTGTGTGTGTGGAAGAATTTCTCTTCATTTCTTTTTTTATTTACTGTAGGCTTACTTAACATTATCCACCCCTATGCCCATCTTGAACCTGGATCAAATTCAAATTAACAGCAGATTGAGTTACGAGGATGTGATGAGAGTTGATTCACCTTCAGAAATCTGTCAGCAGTACCACTGAGAAGATGTCTGGGCTGAGTCAGTAACTATGCAGTGTATTTTATGTTTTGAAAGAGCAATTTTATCTGTGCAATTGTTCTTTAGTTATTGGCTTGTAGTTAAATTGAGATTTTGCAGTCTTGTGATTTTTACAGCCTGTGTTTATATCCCACAGTAAACCTGGATTATCAAAAAGAAGAGATAAAAAGGCTGTCGAAAACTAAGTTACAGAAAGGTGACACATGGTACCTAGTAGACAGTGGTTGGTTCAAGAAGTGGAAGAAATATGTGGGATTTGAGATCTGGGACTGGATTTGCAAAGGACATGAGACGTTCTACCCTGGACCAGTGGACAACTCAGGCCTCCTAACAGATTCACTCTGTATGAAGGAGAATCTAATTGAAGAGCTGCACTACATGATTCTGCCTAAAGAGGCATGGGGTAAACTAATCAGCTGGTATGGACTGACAGAGCACCAGAAGCCTATTGCACGAAAAGTGGTTGGACAAGGTGTTTTTGTGAAGCACTGTAAGTTGGAGGTCTATCTCACTGAACTGAGATTATGTGAATTCAGCAATATGGGCCAAAGTATAAGTAGTCACTTCAGCAAAACAGACACGGTAGCCTGTATTGAAAGGGAAATGCACAAAATCTTCAATATTCCTGATGGGAAGGAGACCAGGTTGTGGAGAAAGCACATGCATAATGCATTTGAGTGTCTGGGCCAGCTTGGTAGCAGCATTGAGTCTGCCGGTTTCTTACAAGGACAGGTTGTAGTTATAGAACAGAGAAATGAAGATGGAACATGGCCGCGAGGCAGAGTTCGATCAACTCTCCCAAAAATCCCTAGCAAGTACTACGTGAGTGGAGCATTAAAAGGTTCTAAGGTAGTTAAAAGGTTCTAAACTCTGTTCATTGTTTATTTTATTTTTTTATTTTGTTGATGTTCTTTGCACTGAAGTGGATATATTCTATTCTATATCTGATATAAATATCATTAAGCAAGTAGGAATAGACACATGTTTATTGTATTAGTTTTGCTCCAAAGAAGTCTGATATAATCAAAGTGACACAATCGTGGGCATCTTTGAGTTAATGTTTACAGAAGAGGGCAGTTTGTATGTGCTAGATACACCCTCCATAGATGGCAGCTGTCATGTGATTCGGAGAGCTACCTGGATGGGAATTGGCAAATGACCAAATTGGGAGAAATTGAGATTATTATAATAATAATAATAATAATAATAATAATACAAGCTAAACTGATGGAACCGATGCCTTCAGAGATTGACTAGGTGGAAATGTGTAGAACATTAATTTCCTTTCAGTTTTTTTTTCTAGCATTAACAAGCATTAAAGAATGAGGGATCATAATTGGATTTTGTTGTTTTTTTTTTTTTTTACACTTAGTACTGCCCTGAATAAACTATTTCACATAAAAGATGTGTGTTGTTACCTGGATGATCAGTGACTGTGTTTTGTTTTGTGATGGTTCTTTATGAGTCCCTTGCTTGTCCTGAGCAGTTAAACTGCCCACTGTTCTTCAAAGAAATCCTCCAGGTCCTGTACATTCTTTGCTTTTCCTGCTTCTTCTACATGTTTGATCCCAGCAGTGATTATATTATGTTGAAATCCATTGTTTCACACTAAGGACAATTGAGGGAATCCTACATTTATATTCTTAACTATTATAAAAGTTGCAAAAATTCACCGATACTCAAGAAGGCAACACAATACGTTAAGAGCCAGGGGGTGTGGAAACTTTTGAATAAGATATTTACATGTTTCCAAGAAGACTAAATAATAACTTATACCGATCATGTTTTCATCAAAAGTTTTATGTATCATGTTTCCTTCTTGAGAATCAGTGACTGTTTTGTAATAGTTGTGTACGAGTCCCTCAGTTGTCCTCGGTGTGAAAATATGGATATCAAAATCATAGCAGTCTTTGATCATCCAGCTAACAACACACAGTATTAAGAATCAAGGGTATGTAAACTTTTGAATGGTTCATTTGTGATGTGAAGTAGTACTAAATGTGTTTATTTTCTTCTAAGTAATTTTTATAATCCCTCTTTAAAAATGATTACGTTTACCATTCTGCAATGTGTATGTAAACTTGTGTATCACACAGGTTATGACTGTATATGGAGACAATGTACAGTATGTGTCACTCTGTTCAGAATAAATATGAGGTGCTACCACAAGCATTACCTAGAGACGAGTCTCTTTGCAAAAGCAATAACACTCCATGCCGTATCGAGCCATGAAGTAATAGAGTTCAAAGCTCACGTTCATGATCAGAATTAGCTACTGTAGGTGGTGAAATCTATCAGGAGAATTATAACCAGGAATGGTGTAGTTGGTTTTATCATGAGCTACAGACTTAACAATTACTTTACCGTGTCTGGCTACATTATTTTTTTAATGTGGGGAAAAAACAACACTTTTGTAATGTGTTCTGGGTTGCAGCCTACTTCAGCACCGTGCCCCTTCCTCACACAACACTGAGAATTGTCACACTGTGCTGTTATTGATTAGTCTGAACACACATACACGCGCACACACACACAATCTCACACACACACTCTGCCCTAAGTTAGTGGATTTAACATGGAGGGTAGGAGACTATTGATCACATACTGAGAAAGGAGCTATTTGTTCATTTATACAGGCCATTATTTTTATTAAAAAGCTTGCCTGGACATCCGTCATCATGAATCAAGGGTGAAATTATACATCCATAACAGTATGCGATTCCAGTGTGCACAAATCATGAAATGGATCACTGTAAACAGCTGCTTATGTTGTGTATGATGGTGGTCTTCTTAGTGTGCAGCCTTTATTCTTAGATGTGGTTCATGTTTGTGCGTACAACTCTGTTTTCTTTATTGTACTGTATGCATATAATTGAAGTTAACACATTGCTAGCAAGTGCTTTCAGCATGTTGGAAAAAGGTGAACGCTGGGTTAGTACAGGATTCTGCTTAGAGCTCCCAAAAACACAAAACCGTGCCAAGTACACGACATTAAGTAATTACAGGTCTAGTGATCAAGAAGGATCAGGTATAATGGCATGTTGCCCAGCCCTGTTAGATAGGGATCTCAGTGCTGAGGTGTTGTATAGAGCAGTGGTTTTCAAAGTGCGGGCCACAACAATTTGTGGCCTCACCAATTAGAAACAAAACTTTATAATTGCTAAACAGACAAAAAATTCCTAATGTAAAGATGTAATTATTAATAATAAAAAAGGGGGGTATATTCAGAAGTCTGTTTTTTTTAATGTGTTTTAAAGACATCTTGCAAAAGGGAGGCCTCGGTCAAATGCAATTTTGGGGTGATTTGCCCAGGAAAAGTTTAGGTACTCCTGGTACAGAACACAGCTGCTCTCACACCATTTGGATTTGAGCCTCATATAAGCTGAATATATTTAATGACTCAAGCTTCTCTCTAAATGGATGGGGGGGGATGGGGGGGGGGGTTTGGATAAGATATGTGAAGAAAAGAATTTCACTTTGTGTGTTCATTCATTCATTTTATTATTATTGTTATGTAATTAAGGCAACTAATTTGTGACATTAGCTGTAATAAGAGCTGGGTGATCTAAGATATAATATGGATAATGTGATAAATTGTGTCATTACACTTTTCTAAGATACTAGATATATTTTATTATATTTTTAAAAAATATTATACAGTAGTTGCACAATGACTGGAAAGAACTGATTTGATATTTTATTTTTAATGGTAAAATTTTAACTATTAATAAATGGTTAAATCATAAAATTCTTTTCAGTGTTAGTTTTTACATTTATTTCGTTTTCATATAACTTCAAATGGGATCAGTTCTATGGTCAGATTAAACCAAAATAGAGTTTTTTAGCAATAACAACCAGAGGTGATTTTCTTAAGTGTTCAAAACAGTGTTACTATGAATGCAGACTTTAATACACTGAAAAAGACACACTATTAGCATCATATCTATCTATCTATCACCGATTAGTCGAGACCGACCGTCGGTCACTTTACGGCCCACGTATGTCATCAACGCGAACGACAAAGCATGTCGGCAGAAGTAGTGGGGTAGTTTGCCATTGCTTTCCCCACCCCTCCCCATTTATCTGGGCTTGGGACCG
>JAFFST010046991.1:64800-75709 GCA_022414735.1 Noturus placidus
TTTTTTTTTTTTTTTTTTGAAACGCAAGACAAGATAGTAAAAAGCACATTTTGATTATTTAATTTAGGCAATGGTGGAAAAAAATGGCAAAATAAATGGAAAAAACGTGTTCGGTATTCGGCCTACGGCTTTCGGCCAAGTTTTTCATTATATTCGGTTTCGGATCCGGCCAAGAATTTTCATTTTGGTGCATCCCTAAATATTACTTTGTTTTATTTGTTTTTGTATGTTTTTTTTTTATTCCTGTTTTGTTTTTTAGTCACTCACGTTACAAACACAGGTGCATCTCAAAAAGTTTGAATATCCTGAAAAAGTTTTTTCCTTAATTTAATTCAAAAAGAGGAAATTTTCCACTTCATAGTTATAATAGTACATAGTTTTAATCTTGATGATTACAGCTTACAGCTCATTGAATATATATACACATATAATAGGGCGGCTGTGGCTCAGTCGGTAGAGCGGGTTGTCCATTAATCCACTAATCGTAGGGTTGGTGGTTCGAATCCCGGCCCGGGTGATCACATGCCGAAGTGTCCTTGGGCAAGACACTGAACCCTAAGTTGCCCCCGATGGCAAGCTAGCACCTTGCATGGCAGCTCTGCTACCATTGGTGTGTGTGTGAGTGTGTCTCATTTGTAAGTCGCTTTGGATAAAAGAATTGCTAAATGAATAAATGTTAATGTTAATGTTAATATATATATATATATATATATATGTGTGTGTGTGTGTGTGTGTGTGTGTGTGTGTGTGTAAATGTAAACACTGTAAGTTGTGCCATCATTTGGTAGAGTTGCCAGCTCACAGCTCCAGGATCTCCACTTAAATCCTGTGTTCAACTTACTGTCTGTGTGGGGTTTCACATGTTCTCCCTGTGTCAACATGGGTGTTCTCTGGTTTCCTCCCACCTCAAAACATCAAAACATGCAGGTAAGTGGACAGCCTCCACTAAATTACCCCTCGGTGTGAGTGAGTATGTGAATGTGTATGTGTGTGTGCACGGTGCCCTTAATTGTATTGGCGTCCCCGCCTTACACTCGATGTGATAAACTCTGGATTTGCCTGGACGACCCTGACTAAGGGAAAACGGTTACTGAAGATGAATGAATGAAGTTGCATCATTAATTTAAAGCCCTTTATCTTTGTCATGTCCCACAAGGCTCAGCTAAAGGAGTGCAGGAGACGGGTTTCGACTGATTTGCAAGGGGGATTCAAATGAAAACCTTAAAAGTGTGAGATAAATTGGAGAAACACAACATTAAATTTGTAGCTGCAAAAATGAAAATGTACTAATGCTCTCAATAATGCTACCTTAAACCTGGTACACATTCGTGACATTTATTTGCAAGAAACAATGCGAATTAAAGTTTTCAAAAGATGTATTTAAAATTTTTTTTTAACAATTTGACTCACCCTCACACATTATGCTACTAGAGTTCTATCAAGACTAGAACATGAGATACTAAACAGTACATTTTTCCTATCCTATATGTAAATATTATGAAAATACATTACTAAAAGTAGTGGAAGTGTGACAGTTTTCCTGATATCCCCAATGGAAATGGAAATACAATAAGGCTAGCGTTTATCATGATGGATGAAAATGGTAATATGATGTTTTAAAAGCTGCAACTCTGGGAAGAAAATCATAATGTAGGCAGTAGAAATTAAAAGTCAAGATGCATTAAAATAAAAAAAATCAATTCGAACTATGAGGTCTCTAAAGATTTGCATGCCTGCTAGCTAGCGAGTATTCTCCATAAACAATGACATTGTTTTGAAATAGCTGTCAACTAATACTACATCCTGTACAACACACACACACACACACACACACACACACTCTCTGTCACTTTCATATGCTGAATGTTCTTTTATGTCACTATTATCTCTTGTCTAGAATAGATAATACATTCTGATGGAAAATCATTGCTTGAAGTGTAAGATCATGACTATGCTTTATCTATAAAGTCCTATGGCAAAAATACACACACACACACACACACACACAGTTACATTCTGCCAATTGTGTGGGAATTCTCATGTGTAACTAGTGGGAAATTATTCCGTTAAATTTATACAGACAACTATTCAGTATAGTCCGTTGTTTTAACATTAATATCAATTCAGTAGAAATCTAATTATCACCCAATATTGAAATCATGCAAATAATGTCTTTTTTTTGTGCCAATTTTGACTCATGTTACTATCGATTCCATCTGTCACTCCGTCACACACATTTTCAGTTCACATCGAATCTTTTTTTAGCTCTTGTTTCAGAAAGATCAGCCAGAAACAGACATGGAGTAATAGCACAAGATCATCATTGCATGGACACATCATAAATCAAGATAACTAAGTGGCTTATGAAGGAAAAGACAAAGCCAAATCAGACATGCACTTGGTTTGCAAAATTCCCTCATTCGTTTTTGTCCTCTTGTTCCATTTAGCATTCGCTCTCTTTTTACGCGCTGCATTTATTTCACTTTGAGAGCTGCCTCCTAGCAGGGGGTCTTTATGTTCACTAATCTCTCTATGGTTAAAGAGAGGGGCTTCTAGTGTGGGGGGGATTAAGGTCTAGTAGAAGCATGAATGCAGTGTTGGGCTGGTGGCTTGGAGAAAGTTGGGTTCTTGTTCTTTTTTCAGTCCTTTTCGGTTTTGTGTTTTTGAGGGGTCTCCTACCCCGTTGTTCCCCGAACAAAACGCTGTCAAAAGAAAGCGAGTGCTGACCTCAGGAGATGAGAGGTGGGCAAATAGATTGAACTGAGGTTACCTTGACAACTGTCCATGCTGATTTTGACTCTTTCTTGGCTTAAGGGAGAAGGAGAGATAGGGAGAGAGAAAGGAGAGGGAGGATGGGAGAGAGACTCTCAGGATTTCGGCGTGTGTCTGTGTGAGATTTTGGGTGGGGGGAGTAGGGGAAAAGGGGGGGGGGTTGAGGGGGTTGCTGAGAAGCTGCCAGGCATGGAATTCTTCTGACTTCATATTAATCATTAACACAATGTTCCCGAGCAATCCTGCCAAACTAACGTGGAAGAAATTTATGATGCATTTTTTCCTTTTCTCTCTGTCTGCTTGTCTGTCTGTCTGTCTGTCTGTCTGCCTTTTGTCTTTCTTATTTACTTTGCTCTTGATGCTCCAAGAGGATTCTTTTTGGTGGTGATGGTGGGTGCTTGAGGGTTTAACACTCCATTTCACTGCCAAAACCAGAGGGGAAATGGAAAGCCAAACTGTAGCCAAGGCATTAATTATTTAGCCCCTGACACATAAACATGCGTACTCAAACCAAAACACATGGTCTTGAGTGAATGCATAGAAGCAGACATGTGCTAATCTGAATAGATCTTTCATTTCATTCAGAGATTTATTGTTTTAGATTTATTACCCAAATGTTAGGGGTTAAATCATGCACATGGGAATCCAGCTCAGGCTCCTTTGTATTATTAGATTCAATTAATTAGATTAATTAGTTGAAGATGTAAATTGTTTCTTTGTAAAAATCCAATCAGTTGAATACATGTTCAGTTCTTCCTACGAAATGGAAGTTTCATAATGCTTCATTTCGCTACATAAATTATCTCATGATGCCTCCGCTTCCTGGATTATTACTGCTGTATATTTGTTCGTGCTATGACATTTAAAGTAATCCCAAATTGCTCTGTCGCACGGATAACATTAGCTACGTGGCCTACTTTGATGAACTTGTCATCTCTGAGCTTGCTAGCTAAATCAAATCTGTCTTCACAATAGGCCTGTTATTGTATGGAAAGATACTTTTATTGAATTTGATCGAATAATGTTCCCTCATTGTTGGCTCCTATGAAAGAAACAGCTTCATAAATACCAATTTAACAATTTAACAAACCGTGTGTGTGTGTGTGTGTGTGTGTGTGTGTGTGAGCCAAAACCACCTGCACAAGAGATATAGGCTACATAAAATAAGTAAGACACTGATTGAATCAACATGTGAGCATTTTGTCTCTGAAGTATGTTACCAGTGTGTGATTATACACTATGCAGTATGTCTGTGTTAGAGTCTGTATCATAACAAAACTTTTGCAACCTTTTCAAATACAATTCTTCACTGGAGTGAGACTTAGCATAAGGTGTCATGAGACAAAATATGAAACCGTTGAGAGAGGTGGACAGTAAAGGCATGGTAACCTCTCTGGTATGAGTGACATCACTGTATAAACATTATGTGAGTGGAATAAGTGCTGTGTTTCGACTTTTCCTGACTCTCTCTCTCTCTCTGTGTCTCTCTCTCTCTCTCTCTCCCCCTCGGTCTGTGTGTGTGTGTGTGTGTGTGTGTGTCACTCTCTCTCGCGCTGTGTGTGTGTGTGCGTGTGTCTGTGTGTGTGTGTGTGTGTGTGTCTCTCTCTCTCTCTCTCTCTCTCTCTCTCGCTCTGTGTGTTTCCACTGGAGGGGGAGCACTTGTCAAGTTTCACACTGTAGCAATATTGCTGTAACATCCTTCTAAGCAGATACTCGAGAGTCTCTTTCACTGTCTTTTCTTGCCAACCCCTGTTTGTCATTATTTCTGTTTCTTCTTCTTTGTTTCTTATTTGCACCATGTTTATTTTTGTTTAAGTTCATGAACACCGAGCCATCATACTAAGAGAGAAAGAGAGAGAGAGAGAGACTGCTTTATGCAAGTCCACTTCTAAATGGTTTTGCATATGTAACCTGATGCGTGTGGAGGAGTAGCAGGGAGTGTCTGTATGCTTGAGATTGTTATCAGTGTGAGATTACGGTGTGTGTGTGTAAATTAGGTAGTCGAGCACAAATGTCTTTGTAGTTCGTTATATGCAGAACTCAAAAGCATAGCATTAAGAAATCTAGATGGTGGAATTACAAGGTTCTATCTGACATTACTATGTTTTTAAGAAATGAAACTATCAAATTGACCATTCAAAGCAGATACACTTCCTCTTTTCTTTTTTTTTTAACTTTGTATTTAAACAATATGTTGGCACATCTACCCAGTGGCATGTAAATCCCACATGTATAACATTATATCTGTGTTTGAGTGTATAAGTAATAAAAACACTGATCTGCTGTCAATCTCCTGTACTGGTTTATGTGCTCTCCCCTGTGCACGTGTGCATGTGTGTGTGTTTGTGTGTGTGTGAGAGAGAGAGAGAGAGAGAGAGAGATGTACATAAATCATATGTGTATAGAACTGTGTAACAGAGCCAAAAGTTTTGTGTGTATGCATGCGAGAGAGAGAGGGAGAGAGAGAGAGAGAGAGATCATTGTGCTGTGTAATCCAAACTCTTCTGATTCCAGGTGCAGTAGGGGATCATTTCTCTCTCTCTCTCTCTCTCTCTCTCTTTCTCTCTCTCTCTCTTTGTGTTCGTGCCAGAGCTACAGCACGCGCCCTCCACTGGGCTTTCATTCTACCAATCTTACTCATTCCCATCCACTTCTTGTGCCAGCTCAAGAATACTGTGTGTATGTCTGAGTTTATTATGAGGAAAAGCAACAGCATGGGACAAGCAGCCCACATTCTGCAGAAATAAACGATTCAGTGCATGCAGATCAGAATTCATTTTTGTTTAATTTATTCCCATTGATTGTTCATTCATTCTATAATTCATTAACATGAACTGCTTTATTGTAGTCAGGGTTATCGTTGATCCAGAGCTTGCCCTAGAGTCCCTTTGTTCAAGGCAAGACTACACCCAGGACAGGACATCAGTACAGCACAGGGCACTTCACACATGCACACTCTCATTTATACAGTACATAAGGGCAATCCACCTCATGTTTTTGGGAGGTTGAAGAACAAAAGAGTACCCTGAGGACATGGATGACATGGACATGGGGAGAACATGTTAAAGCTCCAAACAGATTGTAAACAGAGCTGAGGATCAAACTCCAGACACTGGAGTTGTGAGGCAGCAATGCTACCTGCTACACCACCATGCCACCTCCTATACAATAATTCTAAAATTGGGAAAGGACTACAAATCAGTAAATGAGACCCCACTGCAGTATGAGGCACTAAAAACACAAGCGCTCAGACATAAAGCCAATCCCCTCTGGTCCCGAGACTCATTAACCCATTAACCTTTAACCTACAGCTGCCTCAGGCCATCAGTGCTCACCAAAGTCTAATCAAAGTAAGCCAAATTAGAAGACATACAAATGCCTATTTGAAAAATTGGGACACCATTGCCAAAGCCTAGTTTCATTTGTTCATTAGTCTGACACTTTCATCCAAAGCAACATGCAGTTCAAACATGATACAACTGAGCAGTTGAGAGTTAAGGGCCTTAGTGAAGGACCCAACAATGGCAGCTTATGCAGTGCTGAGACTTAACAATTTTTTGTTAAGAAAAAAAATAAATTGCAGTGCATTTCTTCACTCTCATAAATAGGCTTTCATGCAGGTACTAACACAGAAAATCCTGGCTGGCAAGCAATGAGACACGGTGTACACTGTACAATGAGAGAAGTTCGTCATCTGCTGCCCACATGGCACGACTCTATCCTTCACCACAATTATAAAATTGCCATCACAAAAGTTCTCAAACTGAAAGATACCTCACGATGCAGGTGTGCAAACTGTCACCTGCTCATGTCATCAGTCACCTCTGTATAAAAATGTTGACAGTCAGGCAGTGCTCAGTTTTTGCACTCTTCAATTGTTGCACTGATATTGCCCCAGTAAAGGAGAGGCCAAATAATATACACCAATCAGCAATAACTTTAAAACCACCTGTCTAATATTATGTAAGTTTCCCTTGTGCTAAAAAAAAAAAAAACAGCTCTGATCTATCAAGGCATGGGGCTCCACAAGACTTCTGCAGGTGTGCTGTTGTATCTGGCACTAAGACTTTAGCAGCAGATCCTTTAAGTCCTGTAAGTTGCAAGGTGGGACCACCATGGATCTGACTTTTTTGTCCAGCACATCCCATATATGCTCGATTGGATTGATATCTGGGGAATTTAGAGGCCAAGTGAACACGTTGTCATGTTCCTACTATTCCTGAACAATTGTATCAGTGTGGCAGGGCGCATTATCTTGCTCAACGAGGCCACTGCCATCAGGGAATATCCTTACCATGAAGAATGTACTGGGTCTGTGTCACGTACCGTGATTGGAGACAGAAGCAGATGCGGGTGACAGAATCAATCAGAATAATCCAAGGGGAAAAGACAAAGTTCGTGGTCGATAAATAGGCGAAGGTCAGGCGATCAGGCAAACAAACAAAACGGGGCTAAGCAGAAATCAAGGCTGGGGACGGAAACACTGGTCAAAGGTAATTTAGTAAACACACGTGAAAAGGGCTTAGATAATGGCTGAGAAACAAGTAAACAGAACATTACTTCGCAAATTGTCTATGATTCCAAAGTCTCTCTTATGCTGTGGTGTGAGTGTGTTTGAATGGGAGGTGTGTGTTTAGAACTCTGGGGAAGGCGAGCACATATGTGTGTGGGAAGCATAGTCCTCAGTGGCCATGTTTGTAGTTCGCGGTGCCACCTGGGAAACCAAGTCGTGGCTGGGCTGAGATATGACAGTCTGCAACAATGTTTCCCAGCAGAACATTGGTCAGAGCATCATTATGCCTCTGCTGGCTTACCTTCTACCCATAGTGCATCCTGGTACCATCTCTTCAACAGGTAAGCAACACGCACACACAACCGGTCATCCACATGATGTAAAAGAAACCAGTGATTCCTCGGACCAGGCCACCAGGTGATCTTTGGCAGTTCTGTGAAACACATTTATCGGCCACCTTACAGACTGATAGTGAGTTGAGATTGGTGGTCTTAGAATGCATAACGTGACATGCTCACTGACAGCTGATTTAGTGCAAAAACAACCAAAGACAGCCAACAACAAAGTTCTACCAGTTCCAGAAATCTCAATGTGTGTCATTGCTGCTATGGAGATCACTGTAAAACCACAAATAGGCAGATGGCATAGGATTACATGAAACTCATGGGACAGCTCTAATACAGTAGTGGAAACAGCAGAACCTAAATGAAACATGGGATTTAAAAAAAAGAGCCCTTTGTTGAATTGCTCCAGTAGTGAGAATGTCTCTTTAATGTCTCATCACAGATCTTTCATGACAGGACAAAAAGGAACACAGCATGGAATGAAACAGAGGATGAATTACAGCTTCCAAGTATGTACATTTACTTCGGAAAAATAAGTAGACTTCATGGAAATTGTTGGCTTTTTGGACATATTTGGACAAGCAAACATTTGATCATCTTTGAAACAGCACCTATTAATAAAGTTGATATACTTGAACAAAACCACAATGAAAAATAACTTTTTCAGTCATTTATTCAACAGAAATATCAATAGATGTGATATATTCTTCTGTGGAAATTGTTTATCTCAGAAGCTAGTATTGCCCCCTTTAGCAGAAATAACTTCTTGTAGACGTTTTGCCTAAGTGTCCACCAGACTCTGATATCTGTTTGCTGGAATTTCTTTCCACTCTTCCATGCAATATTCTTCAGTTCCAAGATGTTTGAGGGTTTTCTTGCATGTATTGCCTGTCTCATCCCCCCCACACACACACAACATTTCAATGGGATTTAAATCTGGGCTTTGACGAGGCCATTCCATAACCATCCATTTCTTCGTTCTGAGCCATTCCTTGGTGGATTTGCTAGTGTGCACAGGATCATTATCCTGTTGAAAGGTCCACTTTTGGTTAAACTTCAACTATCAGACAGATATCCTCACATTATCTTCATGCATATCCTCACATTATCTTCATCCTTGAATGTCCCCTTGGGCATCAATAAAGTATCTATCTATGTATCTATGCACTCTTTGATATGATGCAGTTGAATCAATGGATGCAAACTGTCCTGCCCCTGAGGCAGCAAAGCAACACAGTTGCTTCACAGTTGGTATAAGGTGCTTCTCCTGAAAAGCTGTCTTGATCAGCACCAAACATGTCTGCTGTTACTGTGGCCAAACAATTCTATCTTTGATTCATCTGTCCAGAGCACATTATTCCAAAAGGCCTGGTCTTTGCCTATATGCTCACTGGAAAACTGTAGTCTTGCAAAAGGTTTTTCCTGCCATGCCTCCCATGCAGGTCAAAAACAAAAATCTCTTTCTGATTGTAGAATCCTGCACTTTGACACCAACAGTTGCAAGGTTCTTGGAGACTTCTTTTTGCATCAGACAGTCTGCTCTCTGGCTGAATTTACAGGGACATTTGAAATATGCGCCACTTGTAGACAATTTCCATACAGTGGAATGCTGTATTTCAAATAATTTGGAGATTTTTTTAAAATCCTTTTCCAGACTCATTAGCATCCACAAACTTTTTTTGAAGGCCTTAAAGAACTCTTTGGCATGATGACACCACGCACCTCAATAGCAAAGGGAAACACCAGACACTAGATATGAGAGCAGAATAAATAAGACAGGTTCCACCTGCACTCCCTAAGCAGGTTATAATCACTGATACCCAATCCTGAACACCTGACTCTAATTTTATGAGTTTGAAGGTGTGACAAATGGTATGTACTTACTTTTTCCATGATACGGATCTGTTTTTGTTCATTTAAATTGTGAAAATTACTACAAAATGTCAATTTTATGTGTCATTTGATAGAGTGAATAAACTTTATTAATACTAGTATCAAATGTTTGCTTGTCCAGATATGTAAATAAATAAATAAATAAACAAACAAACAAACAATTTCCATGGAGTGTACTTAGTTAATTAGATGTTCAAATGCATTAAATTTTACTTACAATTATGATAACATGAAACTATTGCATACTTCCCACTTGAAGAGCTACAAACCCATGCTGCATCATTGTGCTGATTCATGTTCTAAGCAGAACATAATCATTTTCTTTAATTGCAGGTCTGTCTTTAGAAAAGTTTCGTCATATACGTAACTTGACATGAAAGACATGTTATCACATAGTCTGTTATAGAATTCAGCCAGGAATTTATTAGAAGCATCATATAGATATGTGACAAGTAATATTCCTAAAAGACAATATTCGCACAGTCTAAACCCGGCTTCATGAGAGGAACACCCTGCAAATCTATGAAGAATATGAGTGCCTGACGACCACTGATGGACAAAATGTACTCATACTCACCTTGAGTATTAGCTCTTCCTATTATGATTGTTATTTCTCTGTTTTGTTTTGTGTCTTTGTTATGCAAGTGTATGGATATAGAGAATATGTTTGTGTATGTGTTAATGTGTTAATCATCTGTGCTTATTTATGTACACTGCTTGCTTTGGTTATGGTGTAATTTGTAATAAATTTGTCTTTTAATTCAAACAGAATTGACTACTCTACACATCACACTGTAAACAAGCCAAATGTCTGTCAAACAAAGTGAGCAGATGAGTGGTGATATGGAAATCTGTTCATATTCATGTAAACATTTGAGTGTCATCTAACTCCCATAATAACTGTGTGCTATTTTAAACACCATTGATTTTGGCTAAACTTTATATGTATTCTAAATGCTCAGCAGGCTTGAGCAATTACTGCAAATACTGTGTTTCTGCATATAAAGTAAAATAACATCTTGTAAAGTTACAAATATGGGCCTTCTATATGTTTAAGACATATTTTATTATGTTACCATGTTCATTTCTGTTTTGGAATGGGGAACTATCCTGATAGCTGAAATGTCCCTAGCAATGTTTGAGCTTTTAATGGAGAGTAATTTGATTGATTTGACTCAATCTGTCATCACAAGCTTCACTCAGACTCAGCAAAAGGATCTTATACAGTGGTGTGAAAAAGTGTTTGCCCCCTTCCTCATTTCCTGTTCCTTTGCATGTTTGTCACACTTAAGTGTTTCGGAACATCAAACCAATTTAAACAATAGTCAAGGACAACACAAGTAAACACAAAATGCAATTTGTAAATGAAGGTGTTTATTATTAAAGG
>JAFFST010046991.1:79026-91909 GCA_022414735.1 Noturus placidus
TAACAAAGTACAAAATATTAGGAGATAATTCCCGACCACACATGGCAGCCCCAGACCCCCTCAGAATAAGAAAGTAAAAGTGTACAACTAAGATGTTAACGTCATCATGGGGGGGAGGGGAGGGGTGGGGGTTAAGGGCCTAATGACGTTAGATGACATGGGGAGGAGAGGGGGTTAAAAATTTGATGGCGTAATATATGGACTACTCCTTTGGTCATATAGTGTATGTGATTCAGTTGGTGGAGTATGTGTGTCAGGTCTCTGCTGGTGAATAGTGGACTGGTTCAACAAATAGACTTCATGAACTTTTCTTCCTCATTTCATCTTAGGGAGATTTTCCTTGCCACTGTCACCACCGGCTTGGTCAATAGGGATAAATTCACACACTTAAAACCTGTATCCTGTGTTTAAATGTTTCTGTAAAGTTGCATTGAGACAATGTCCATTGTTAAAAGTGCCGTACAAATAAAATTGAATTGAAATGAATTGAATTGAAAAGTGTGTGTGTGTGTGTGTCCTGTGCATGCTAATTTGCATATGTACATGGTAGTTGACTATTAGCAAATACACATGTACAGGCTATTCATATTTAAATCACATATTAAACAGATGGACTGCTTGTTTTTCAAAATTGCCCATATAAACTCAGGGTAACTACCCTTTCATGTGTCCCTACCAACATGCAGCCTATGCCCATGGAGCAGGTATAAAAGTAAATTCAAATCATTTTGTATTATATAACCAGGACATTTCATAGTCATAAAATTACTGTTAATGTGAATTATAGAAACATATAATAATAACTATAATAGATCAATACTAATTACACTATAACAATTATATAACTTTTTGTTAGTGGCTGATTGTGATCTCCTTAATATTTTTTTTTTTAAATCAAGGACACACTGGTTTGATTAGTGGATCCTTATTTGAGAACCATGAGTCGAAATGACAAATTAACTACTATTTATTTATGCCTGTAATGCGTGGCACATCTTGGTCTGCAACAGATAATAATGACTTAAAATGAATGATAATCGAATGTGCACTTATATGGTAGATTTACCTGATAAAAAAGACTAATAAGTGTAGGTAGGCATACCCAACTAACTGCCAACTTACTGGGCCTGATTGGCTGTTCAGTGTCTGATTTATATATCCAGCCATTTTCTGTACCACTTATCCTACACAAGGTCGCAGCGAGCCTGGAGCCTATCCCAGGGGACTCGGGGCACAAGGCGGAAGACACCCTGGATGGGGGGTGGGGTGCCGATCCATTGCAGGGCACAATCGCACAAACTCACACACACCTTCACAGACTACGGACAATTTAGGGATGTCAATCAGACTACAACGCATGTATTTGGACTGGGGGAGGAAACCGGAGTACTGGGAGGAAACCCCCGAAGCATGGGGAGAACATGCAAACTCCACGCACACAGGGCAGAAGCAGGAATCGAACCCCCCACCACAGAGGTGCAGGCAAATGTGCTAAACACTAAGCCACCATGCCCTTGTATGATTTATATATGATATATAATATTATATTACAAAATATTCTAATAGGATACAAAAGTGACACAGTGGTGCAACATGCATCATGCAGAGCAAAGACAAACATGCCATTCTAACTCTCTCAAATGAAAATTTCATCAAATTCATTTATTTTGGTGTATGTATGTTACAAGAGGTTTCTGTATTGCTCATCGCTGAATTTGTCCGATTTCCACATATTTCTTCGTCATCTCACTCTGATATAAAGTTTTAAATCAGCCACTTTTTATAAAGTGCCATCATGGCACCGGATAAATAGGTTGATTTCTTTATTCGTAGTAACATACTGGTGTTTGTTCCCTCCAAAAACTTCTCAAAAATTTTAGGCTATTAGTCCAGTAGACTGCCACGTCATCTTGCCAAGTACTCTGGCTTGTATTCATTGTTATTTTTGATTAACTGTTGTTTACACAAACTGTAAGGAAAATAATCACTGGAAAAATAATTACTGTAATAAACCGCATTGACTGGCAGAACAGTGGCACAGCATTTTGCATTGCCACATCACAGTTCCAGGGTCCCTTGTTTGATCCTGCGTTCAGGTTACAGTCTGTGTGGATTTACCATGTCTTGCATGTCATTACCATATCTGCATGGATTTCCTCCAGGTTCTCTGGTTTCCTCCCTCCTTCTAAAACATACTGGTAGGTGGACTGACTACTCAAAATAGCTTCAATGGGCGAATGCATATGTAAATGTGTGTGTGCATGGTACCAGTCGATGGACTGTTATTCCAGCCACGGTGTACGTCCTCCTCTGACACAGTGTTCCTGGGATTCGGCTCCAGGTCAATGGCAACCCCGACCATAATAAAGTGTTATTGAAAGAGAAAGAATGAATGACATTGATATGTCACTTGGAGAAAAAAGTCCCTCATAATACTTTTGAAATCAAGGCGGCGTCTGAAATCGAGTACTGTGACAGTAAATACTGCTTTCGATTTAGTACTTACTGCTCGGCCGTTGATACTACATCGTTGACATGCTACATTCACCATGTTGCCACTGTCATGTAAAAAAAAAAATTAAACTGCCTTCTGCCATTTTTGATTAGGACAGTCCTGTTGCATTATGGGATAGCGCAGTATCCACAGTTCCCAGTAGTTCTGCAGAATCAAGGTGGAAGCACTTGCCTACTGTTTTATGAATACTGAAAATATGGACATACTTCTCCTTTGGTATTTCACCTACTTACATTTACATTTTTATTCATTTAGCAGACGCTTTTATCCAAAGCAACTTACAAGTGGTAGCAGAGCTTCCATGCAGGGTGCTAGCTTGCCATCGGGGACAACTTAGGGTTCAGTGTCTTGCCCAAGGACACTTCAGCATGGGATCACCCGGGCCGGGATTCGAACCGCCAACCCCACGATTAGTGGATTAGTGGACAACCCGCTCTACCGACTGAGCCACAGCCGCCCTGTGTAGTACTTTGTACTATGGTAGTAGGGATATTCGGACAGAGCCTAGCTAGGTCTCTGAGTAAGTTTGCTTAAAGCACACCAATTATGGTTTTGAAACGTGCCTAATTTGTGTGTGTGTGATCATTTGTAAGTCGCTTTGGATAAAAGCGTCTGCTAAGTGAATAAATGTAAATGTAATTTTGTTTTAAAGGTCCCATACAATAGTTTTACATGCATCCAAGGTCAAAAAACACTTTAATGTGCTCATTATTTAAACTGCAGCATTACCTTTTCTCCCAGTTTCACAAACGACTCATTCAATGATCCGTTCTAAATGATTCAGTCTAAACTCTTCCTTTCTGAGAGCATACTCGGCTCTGATTAGTCAGATGTCCCAGTCCGTTGTGATTGGTCTAAAGCACTCAGCGTGTGTCGAAAAGGAAACGCCCATTACCATAACGACTTTCAACTCCATCTGTTCGTGAGCAGCGATGAAAACCAGATTCGGGGTATTTTGTTACAAACCTACGTAGGTTAGTAATTCCGGAATCACTAACGACTGATTTCAGCTGTTCAGTATCGGGTCAATAACTCAGTTTGTCCTACACTTTGATTTTTGAAACTTTGCAGAGGTTTTTACCTTCACAAACAGCTCTGACACACACTACATGAAAGGTCATATTTGAAAAACCATAATAGGTGCACGTTCATGGATTTTATACATATTAAATGGCAAGCTAGCACCTTGCATGGCAGCCCTGCTACCATTGGTGTGTGAATGTGATCTCATTAGTAAGTCGCTTGTAAATGTAAAAATGATATTTCTGTAAAGCTGCTTTGAGACAATGTACCATTGTAAAAAAGCGCTATACAAACTGATAAATTATTAAATTAAATTATACCATTTGACCACTAGGGCCAGCAAACCCTGTCTCTCCATCCATCCATCCATCTTCAACCGCTTACTCCTTTTCAGGGTCACGGGGGAACCTGGAGCCTATCCCAGGAGGGATATACACACTCACACACTCACATACACACCCTACGGACACGCCAATAAGCCTACCATACATGTCTTTGGACTGGGGGAGGAAACCGGAGTACCCGGAGAACATGGGTACACACGGGGAGAACATGCAAACTCCACACACACATGGCCCTGGCGGGACTCGAACCCCGGACCCTGGAGGTGTGAGGCGAACGTGCAAAACCCTGTCTCTCCTAGCTCATATATCCGATATCTTCGCTGGACAGGTGCCCTGAAAAAAAAGGATGGTCTGTCTCTTTAAGAGAAAGCGAGCGTGTGAAATCTGTGTCTCCGCCTCTGTCGGTGTATGGGCGTGGTTATCCCTGGTTTCTCCGCCCCCTATTCAGGAAGCCGGTGAGCGCAGCACTGTGAGAGCGTGAGACAGAATACACACACACACACACACACACACACACACAGACACACAGACTCGAGCTGTTCCAGTCTGCCTCTGCCTTTTAGTCGGGTGAACTTCCCTGATACCTGGACAGAATGTTAAATTAGCTTGTCTTTTGGACTAAACGTCTGTTCGTTTTCACGCAAGGACAGCACGGAGCCGTTTATAGTCTAAATTCACGACATTTTCCTTTTCTTTATATTTTCCAAGTCTTAATCTTTATTATGTGGTATTGTTTCGGTTGACATACTGACCTGAGAGTGGATTTAATCGTGGCCGCGCTGTATCCCATCGCTCCAAGATGCTCCTGGTCTCCCAGCGGCTAGAGACACCTCGCATGGACCCATTAGTAAGTGCACGAGTTTTCCAATTGTTCTTGTAGAGCACCCGTGTTCTTCTCATGCGATGCGATGCGATGTGCTTATGGTGTGAAGGACAGGAGCACTGAGAATAATGAAAGCTATTCAAACTTCAGCCTATGGCTGTGATGGACTTTGTCCCTGTGCTTCTGACACTGCATGTGCAATTCAGCTTGGAGCTGAACGACGCAGTGGTTTAGCTTTGCTGTCAGGATGGTTGAAAACTTGAAGTGGGAAATCAGCACGGTTTGTGTGTGTGTGTGTGTGTGTGTGTGTGTGTGTGTGTGTACACTAGATAAGGCTGGGACATTAAAGATTAACCCGCGCCGTCTCACGCACCTTCCGCACACGCTCTTAAATCCCTTATTGGTGTGATCACTGACGTGCTCGGCGATTGAACACCGCACAGCCTCTCCAGCGTCTGATCTTTCTGAGATCTGTCATCTAGACGCGTTAAGAATGCCCTGGACCGTGTTGTGGAGCTGTAATGTAATGCACCTCGGCGATTGGTTTTCACGGAGAATGAAAAGCCCGACGCACTGGTTCCAGCGGGGACGCGCATGCTATAACAAAAGCGCGCTCGGGCACTGGGGTCAGTACGAAATCATCATCATCATCATCATCATCATCATCATCATCATCTCCTTACTGTGAGCACTAATGCGAGCCTGCTACTGTCTCCAAAACGTCTAACAATTCCTGCGGATTTGTGCGAGATGAAGAGAGAGAGGCTGAGATGTAGTGAAATGGCACTCGCGCGCGGAACACAAGGGAGGGCTGTCAGTGTGTAGTGTGGACGGGATTAAATACTAGAAACCCTGATGGGATTAAAGCACGCGGCATAAGAACAACTATCGCAGGCGCGCGCGCGCGCACACACACACACACACACACAAACCAGCTCCTCTTAAATGGGTTAAAGATACACACGCGCACACGCTCGCGCGCCAGAGAGAGAGGTGGGGGGTGGGGTCTGTGTCTGTCGCTCAATAATCTCAGCCAATTAACTAAAGAGGAATGCTGAGCGGCAGGAGTGCTGTGGGAAACGCCCCCTCCCCCCTCCCTTTAAAAGCTTAAGCGTGTGTGTGTGTGTGTGTGTGTGAGAGAGAGAGAGAGAGAGAGAGAGAGAGAGAGTACACATTATAGACTTCAATCTCTTGAATATCTTTTCTTGCATTCATGCAATTGAAGAAACTCCCCATGTGTGTCACTTTAGCACATAGTGATGAAGGAAGAGACTGGACAGGATGTGATATGTGGAGATGATGAGTCTGGACAGGATGTGATATGTGGAGGTGATTAATGGAGATGAACTTTCAGAAACACTTGGCCAGTAGCTGAGTATGTGGCATCTGAAGTAGACCGTGCAGCCCTTTCTATTTCTTTCTCTAACAACATTATTCCTACTTTCTTTATGGTCGACATGAGCAGTTGATGGTGTTTCAATGATTTTTTTTTTTTTTTCAGCAGTGTGAAACGGTGTCCTCGTGCTTTATTCATATTTATGAATATTCATAAGTTCTATGACCCTTCACCACCCGGACTTATGGTGTTTAATGAGCGATGAAGCACTCTCCGGTCATTAACCTAAGATGGAAGCACTGATCTAGCTGTGTACAAGCACTCTGTGGTCTGCCACAAAGGCATGAAACCAACATCCGGTAGTTTTTCTGTAACTGTATTATATCTGTGTATTACCTCACTGGGACAGAAGTAGTTTCTTTTAAAATGATGACTGTTTGCATATCTACACTGTGATTTAAAAAAAAATGCTTGCAGCGGTTATTGAAGGGGAATTCCACTGTTTTTTTTGTTTTTTTCAAAGTGGAAGAATAATCGCTTTGTCAGAAAGTGAACAGTCATGCAGATTTTCTTTAAGAAGAAAGAGTTTGCTGTGTTTGGGATAGTAACCCCGGGCTACAACGTCTACAATACAGAGATCAACGTTTGCTTTTGTTAATCACACTACCAGGGTGCACTAAAATTGGTAACACCAACAATGTCCAACAGTCTTTAAGGCAACAGTCAGTATATTCATAACCATTCTGTATAATAACCATTTGTTCTAAGGCTTCTTAGCGACTTTAAAGCCTTTGGCTGATAGCTATCACTGAAAGACATGCCCTGTGATTGTCCTGGGATCCGTAAAAAGCTGCTAAGAGCAGTCACAGAGCATTGGGCTGGGCGATATGACAAAAATATCATAATCACGATACTTGAACACATTTCTATGATACACGATGCGTATCATGATATACAATTTAGCTAACAAACTGTCTGCAAAACAGTAGTAAAATAAACCAAAAAAAACATTAAACTGAGTTTAACGATACTTTTCTTTTATGCCTACAAAGACAAAAAAGATTAAGTTGAAAAGGAATTAAATCAAATAAACAGCATCTATTTAGGTTAATTTGTAATTATTAAAAATACATCACTATACCAATGACATCTCACAAAAGTGTATAGTGTAATCTTTTATTATTGTTATTATTATTATTATTATTATTATTATTATTATATCAATATATCACCCGGCCCTACAAAGCATCTCTTCTGAGTTTTTTATGCAATGCTGATAATGATCAATATCGGTAACAAACCCATCAGGCTTTAAGGCAATATTCATTATTATTGTGTGTAGTAGCTCTCTGTTCTGAGGTAGATTAAATCCTCTGTAAGCATTTTTTTTAAGAACACTAAAAGAGATGTTTTCTGACTGTCCTAGGATCTGTAAGAAGATGAAAAAACTTCCTAATAATAATAATTAAACAAAGTCACCACCAACTGCCAACAGTCTTTAAGGCACCAGTCAATGTATTAGCCATTGTGTATAAGAACTCTCTGTTGTCTAAGGTAGATCTTGGAAACTTTAAAGCTGCTGTAAGCAATTTTGACTAAAATGATTTGACATCCTACTACCTATAAAAGATATGTCCTGTGACTGTTCTTGGATCTGTAAAAAGCTCTAATAATCCAATACTGTCCAGCTGTATTAACTAAATCTATAAATGATCTAGAAGTAAGGCATTAGTTTGATGGAATAGGGGATAGGCTTATAATTATGGCAGAGTTATTGATGGAAACTATGAAAGGCGTTCGCCTGGAAGTTCCAGTATAAGTCATTTCTTTGCTGACAATGACTTCAACTTCCAAACCACCTTTGGATTGAGGTTTGTTTGGACTCATACAGTGGCTAAGTGAGAAAGAAGTTAAGATGAATAGCTAACATCACTTACATAATCTTAAATGACTGGTTAATTTCACCGCCGCTGTGAGGAATCTTCACTTGGTAAGTTCCTCTATAATGATCCACTTTTCAACAAATATGCCGGATTTCATCAGTTTATCTCTCAGTTAAAAAAAGAACGATCAGTGTAATGTTTGACACATATTGAAGGTGTATGATTTTGTGATGTATATTTATAGCTACCATTATGGTATCCAACCACGTCAAGCAACTCTTCTAAAGCATGCGCCATTCTGTGATTGCCGCAGGCAGCCAATTTAAAAAGCAGTGGTCAAAAACACAGGAGGCAACATCTGCTAGTAAAATCACGTAGATTATGTGCTAAATTAATTAGACAGCAGAGTCTGTTCGTCAGAAACGGAAGGTATTTTGGGCTGGAATTTTTATTTGGGGGGGACATAGTTTCATACAGAAATGAAAATCACGGAACAGAAAAAGGAAATAATTACATCTGCTTTCTGTTTGAGCAAAATGTTGTCTGAATAGGGCTTGTAGCTGAAGGCTGTGTGGGTGCTGGTAAAGCACTGTTAGTGGGCTTGCTGTAAATTAATTAACCTTTAGGGCTGATCTGAGCTTAGCTGTGGCTTCAGGGAGTTGGAGGTGGTGTTTGGCGCTTTCTACCTTGCATTTACATTTAATTATTTGGCAGACAGTTTTCATCCATCGAGACCTACAAAAGTGTGCAAACAGCCGAAAGCCAGCAAATTAAAGAAGGTAATGATTCATAATTGGAGAGAGTAGAAACCAAAGCTGGCTCATAGAAGTAAACATTAAAAAGGTGATTGCACTTACAAAGCAGACAAGGAACAATATAATTAACTTATTATTGTTGCTGCTATTAGTATTTTTGGCAGCGGTTTGAACCTGAGCTCGGTTGCTGTCTGTGTGAGGTTTTACATGATCTTGTGATGCTTGCATGGGTTCTCCAGTTTCCTCCTACTGTCCAAAAACATGTGCCTAATTGATCCTAATGAATGTGTGTGTGTGTGTGTGTGTGTGTGTGTGTGTGTGTGTGTGTGCGCACACGGTGCCTTGTGTTGGAATGGCGGCCTTGCACACAGGATAGGTTATGGATCCACTGCGACCCTAACCAGGATTAAGCAGTTACTGAATTTGAGGAATGATTTATTATGATGATGATAATAATTATAATAATAATAATTATTATGATGATGATGATGATGATGATGATTATTATCCATCCTCTATACTGCTGCCTATCCCAGGGAGCTCTGGGCACAAGGTGAGGGAAACCCTAAACGGGGTGTCAACCCATTGCAGGGCACAATCGCACACATGTTCACACACTACACAAAATTTAGTGATGCCACAGCATACAATGCATATCTTTGGACTGGGGGAGGCAACCGGAATATCGGCAGGAAACCCCCAAAGCATAAGGAGAACATTCAAACTCCACTCATACACAGGGTGGAGGCGGGATTCGAACCCACCAACCCCTTAGGTGTGAGGGAAATGTGCTGACCACTAGGCCACTATGCCCCCAATTATTATTATTATTATTACTACTACTACTACTACTACTACTACTACTACTACTACTACTACTACTACTACTACTATGCTAATATTATTATTATTATCATTAGTAGTAGTAGTAGTATTTAAAGTATTCCAAGGCCAGTTAGAAAGCTATAATAAATACAATGTAGTGTCTGTTTTCTGTTGAAATACTCCCTACACTACACCCACGGTAAGTTTTCCCCGCACCGGATCTTTCTGCTCTTGTCGATTTGAACTGATCTTCGGCCAAATAAGTTCAGAGCACTTTGAAGTTGCAGCTCAAGGGGGGGGGCGTGCTGGAGTTCTCGGTAGTGTGGTGCTTAGATCCCTTTCAGAGCTCTCTGACACCGGCAGCACAGCCGTCACCGTAACAAGAGAGCCGCCCTACTAATGCCTTCGCGCATGCACTTGGATCCACCTCAAAGTTGCGTCGGAATTGAAAACAACAACGGCACACAAACTTTGGTATCGCCGGCTGTCTTGAAGCATGAGATCAGCGAGAGGTTAGGAATGCGATGCTTCCTTTCAAAGACGCCGCCATAACCCAAATCAAAAGCGCGAAAATCTTCAAAGCCTGGAGCATCCAGAACAAAACAGTCCACACTCCACTATCCTTCAGTTTAACTGTGTCAGTCTGAGCGACGGCTTTGGATCACTTTACCATTCTCCTCCCTTTTTTTTTTTTTTTTTGCTTTTTTTTAGCTTCGGGATAAGAAGAGAACAAGATTTTGCTGATGCACAGCGGAGAACCATATGCTGCATGTTGGGGAGAGGGAGAAGGATGGATAGCAGGGGGTAAGGACATGATGAAGGGAGGGAGATAGGAATGAGGAAAAGAGGAGAAAAAAAGAGTCATTTTAACCTTGAATAATTATGTTAAGTAGGCTAACTGTTGTGTGATCAGAAGGAGCGTCCATTGGTCATCATCTTCTGCAAGACAGCCAGGAAATGATATTTACCTTTTTTTAACCTCACCTCACTTTTTTTAACTGACCTAGTAGTCTACTATGTGGAAAAACTTGTGTTCCAAGTCTGCACAATCAGAGTGACACCTGATTCTCAACTGACCTTCATTATGTTTACCTCTCTCAAGATGCTACACTTCCAGATTTCAACATCTGTCTGAGCATTTTATCACGATCCATGAGAACGGCGTATTTCTTCTTTCCATTGATGAGACACTTCCAGAGTGGCGGATCTAAGGACATTAATGACGTCTCTGTTTGCATTGCTAATCATATTTACAGGAGCCATGAAGTGTAAGGAGAAGGAGATCACTTGCACTCTCTTGAACCCCATATCAACAGCTGTTACATCATCAAGCATTGTGAATATCATTTGAGATTTCTAAAAGCATAGTAATCATTCATAGAAAAGCAAACACGATGGTGTGTGATAAGCATAGAAGAGTGCCATCTGAATTATTACACTATATTACAGGACGTTATTAACACTCACAGTTTCTGTGGAACGCACACACAGAAGGAAACAGCACCTACATGGGTTTTGTAGACCAGAACGAAGTCGTCCAGACTTCCGACGAACATTAGAAGGAGAAGAAAAGGAAGAAAGGGGAGTGTGAAGGAAAAAGAAAATGGCCGTTAACCTATGGATTAAGATGCTCATGTTTTCCTGCTATCATTATGGATTGCAGACCCAAATTTCCATCAGACGGAACACGTGTACGAGTGAGCAATAGGGAGAGAGAGATGGAGAGCACGTGTGAGCAGGAAAGAGAGAGAGAGACTGAGAATGAGCGGACATGTGTGAGTGCGTCAGTGTGACTATCAGGCAACCCTAACCAGGAAATAACAGTGTTGCCTAGGGATGGAAAACAAACAGGAGTCACATACCAAATATAAGATTGTGTGTTTTCCGTTCCTGACTCTATGACTTTTCCGAAAACCGAAAAGAGTGACGTCTATGTAAACCAAACCCACCCTCACTGCCTCTGAGCTGAACCCAAGCTCAGTCCTGACTCTCACACAAGCCCATCCTTTACTGCTGACTCTCAGTGTGCGTTCAGTCTTGTTGCTAGCTGCTCAGGAGGTAACTTATCAGCTCTTAATGCTTGCTTTAGATAAGTAGGAGAGAAGGGAAAACAAAGATAGCACAGCGTACAGCTTCGCATGTCTGTTTCATCAGTCTGTTCTCAGGCAACCTTATACTTTCCTTTTGGGAGAACAAAATGAAGGAAGTAACACACTGGCTTCATCTATTTTGTGCAGTCACCTGTATCAGCTCACAGTGAAGAATCCCAGACGCTTTCTTTTTTTTTTTTTTGTACGCAATATAAAGTGGTAGCACAGAAGCACGGTGTGATTAGCTGTGGATTAGATGCGATTAGATTAGTGTGGAGAGGTATCAAAACAGGAATTATTCCTTTGTTGCCGATCTTTAGCCTCCAATCATCCATCGACTACGAAGCAGCATATGAGCCGAACATCTGCTGTGCCTCATTGCCTAAAGGAATGTTCTACGTCTGAAACATCACCCACATATTAATTTCACAGTTTCATTTAACTGCAGTGGAGGCTTTAATCCAGCGGCAGTCAGAATGTGATCTACATTTCTCTAGCCTGTATGTTTTCTTAAAATCTTAATCCGATAGACTCCGATTTGATCAAGTGTGATATCTGTCAAGATTTTTACATGTGTCTCGAGACTGCACATAGGAGGTCAGTCTTCAATGGCATTTTCTCAATTAGAGTGATTCTGATTCACATACGCTTGGATTTGGAAGCAGCTGTGAATGAATTATCTTTATAATATTGACATATTGAAAGAGCAGATAATCTAAATGTACATGTTTAATATTCATTTTCCAATATGAAAAGAATGACCTAGAATTTCTTAGCAATTACTATCTTATCTGAATCAGTTTTTTTTTTTTTTTTTTTTCTGTGCCAGAATCGAACTAGACTACAAATCTAACTAAACCCTACTGTGATTTCGGTCACATGTGGAGCCTAAATCTCCCCCACCCCTCATCAAACCCCTTTCCAGCCTTCTCTCTCCTCTCCTTTATGAAGACGCATTGCATCATTGTCATGCAACATGTACTGCAGACCTTTGTTTGGTGATTTCCACCTTGCATCATCATCATCACACATACACACACACACACACACACACACACACACATAGAAAAGCGAATTGGGTGGCAAGGCTGTAGGTAGCAAAGAACTTTGTTTAATTTTGCACTGGGTGAGAGGGAGACAGATATTGTGATGAAACTGAGTGTAACCGAGGGGAAAGGGATAAGGAATGGCTTTGGTCTATACATATTCTCTCTCTCTCTCTCTCTCTCTCTCTCTCTCTCTCTCTCTCTCTCTCTATATATATATATATATATATATTCTCTCTCTCA